>CAJPEX010000321.1:21272-33217 GCA_905338405.1 Notodromas monacha
GGAATCCTAGGATCGGATGTATTAAAAATAATGCATGCTCGTTTATCTTACGGAGAGAAGTGTGTGCACTTAAACGAGATGCGTGTGTCATTCTTAAGGGAAACAGCTCTTAGAAGACGAGTTAGATGTTCTCAAATCAGTCAGATAGAAGAACCCGAATTGTTTAGATTGTATCCTTCGGAAAACAGTAAAATACCAAGAAAATCTCAGAAGCTGCTATTTGCAAAACTATCCAGTAAATCTGCAGAAAAAGTTGGAACGCGTGCATTGTACGTTTCCAATGGCCTTTGCGGAAATTTAATAGTCGCACGCAGCATATCCCGTCCTCATAAAGGACTCTATCCGGTACTTTGCCTCAACGTGGGTGACGAAGATGTTGACATTTCCCCACAACTTACCTTAACATCGGCAACCGTTGGAGTCCATGTTATTACGGACATCACGGATCCTTCAAAAAGTACTAACCTGGTCTTGGCAACCAAGGAAAGAAAAGGATCCTCGGAAAGAGAAAAACTCGAACGGTTACATGGCAAATTAGAAGACAAAGACCTCTATCAGCTTATTGATGAGAACATAAAACTCTCTGAGTGTCCCGAGAAACTAACACCCGCACTGCGCACGCTTTTGCGTAAGTATCGAAATGTGTTGGCCAAGAAATCCGATCATCTAGGCCTATGTCCTCTTTACGAAGCAGATATACCTTTAGATACCGACAAACCTATTTTTACCCGGCAATATCCGTTACCACATGGTATGCGGCCTAAAGTGAATGAATTCGTGGAAGATTTACTCGATCACGAGATTGTTCGCCCATCCAAATCCCCATACAATAGCCCGACGTTAATGGTTAAGAAAAAAGATGGAGGATGGCGGATGGTTGTAGATTTTCGACGACTGAACGATCACGTAATAACGGATGCGCACCCTTTACCTCGTATTAACCAGATTTTTGAGGAGTTGGGAAATGCAAAATATTTCACGGCACTTGATCTTTTACACGGATTCTACAACATCAAAATCCGAGAAGAAGAGAGATGGAAAACGGCGTTTTCAACGCCTATGGGTCATTACGAATTTATTCGGTTACCCATGGGCCTTAAAAATAGCCAAACGATCACGTAATAACGGATGCGCACCCTTTACCTCGTATTAACCAGATTTTTGAGGAGTTGGGAAATGCAAAATATTTTACGGCACTTGATCTTCTACACGGATTCTATAACATCAAAATCCGAGAAGAAGAAAGATGGAAAACGGCGTTTTCAACGCCTATGGGTCATTACGAATTTATTCGGTTACCCATGGGCCTTAAAAATAGCCCATCGATTTTCCAAAGACTAATGCACCTGGTTTTGGATGGATGTTTGGGAATTTATGCTTATATCTATGTAGACGACATTGTAATCTACTCTCGTACGGCCGACGAACATTTCTCTCATTTATCAGACATACTACAGCGACTTGATGATGCAGGACTAAAAGTCAAATTTTCAAAATGTCAACTGTTCCGCACCCAAATTGAATACTTGGGGTTTTTAATTAGCGAAACAGGCATTAGAGTCAATCCAACTAAGATAGAAGCAATACAGAATTTTCCTATCCCCACCGATGTAAAGGGAGTACAAGCCTTTTTGGGTCTAGTTGGATATTTCAGATCCTATATTCAGAATTTCGCTTTAAAAGCTAAACCATTGTATCTGCTGCTGAAAAAGGATACTGAATTCAAATGGCAAAAAATCCAACAAGAAGCCGTAGAATGTCTGAAGAAATGTCTACTGTCAGCACCTATTCTTTCTTTTCCTGATTTTAATCACGAATTTATACTAACCACTGATGCATCCGCAATTGCTGTTGGCGCTGTCTTAACGCAAAAACCAGGGAAACGGGAAGTATTAATCGGATGCGCTAGTCGAACTCTAAACGATGCTGAGTCACGATACCCGAATACTGATCGTGAATTACTGGCCGTTTATTACGGTGTTTCGCAATTTCGATCTTATCTGTGGGGACATCCTTTTGTGATCCGTACAGATCACATTGCGATACCCTATTTAAGCCGTCAGAGACAGAGTGATAGCCGCCGAGCCATCGCTTGGTTTATGAAGCTCAATGAGTACGAATATAGAGTGGAATACAAGAAGGGGTTATCCATACCCCATGCTGATGCGCTGAGCCGTTTCCCGCCAGACAGCAAAAACAAAAAATTGTGTGCTTACCTCTCTCCTACTCTTCTGGAAACTAATCTGACTCCTTATATTTCCAGAACATTACTGCAAAGAGCTACAGCCTCTCTGAAGGGACAGATTCCCTTTGGAGCAGAATTTAGTCTACAGGACGGAGTGCTGATGAAAAAGACTGGTCAGGGACAGCGTGTTTGGGTTCCCCCGTCACTTCGAGAAAAGTTAATCAGTAGTTTTCATGATCCACCGTCTATGGGTCATTGTGGAATAGACAAAACTGTTTTCGCTATCCGGGAAGAATTTACCTGGCCTAATGTCGAAAAGGACGTTACGGCATTTGTCAAAACATGTCCGGAATGCCAGAAAACCAAACAGTATGCCCACAAGACCCCATATCTCAGTACTGGCATACCTAAAAATTGTTTCGAGGATGTTAGCGTGGATGTCGTTGGACCTGTTCCAAATAGCCAACGGGGCAACCGGTATATCCTTGTTATACAGGATAGACTATCGAGATGGATCGTCTTTTCAGCAATGAAGGACGCTTCAGCTCAGACAACGGCAAGACTTTTCTTGACCGATTGGGTATGTTTGTTCGGGGCCCCCAAAAGAATTCTGACAGATCGAGGGACAAACTTTGTAAGTAGTGTGTTCCGCGATCTAGCAAGCTTTCTGGGAGCAAGAGCAAATACAACTACAGCGTACCGACCCCAGGGTAATGGCCAGAACGAACGGTCGCATCGCGAACTCCACGAATATCTAGCCTTATATCTAGATCCAGACAATCGTAGTACTTGGGATGAATTGCTTAAATTGGCTGCTTGGGTACATAATAGTTCTAAGCATGAAGCTTTACAAGCCTCCCCGTTTGAAATCGTTACTGGAATGAAACCAAGAAGAAATTGGCTTTCAAGCCTACAAAACTTGGAACAGTTCCAGAGTATACGGGAATATTATGAGGTGAAAAAGGAAAAATTAGAGTCCCTACGTGAACAGGCGCAGAAAGCCATTAGAAAGGGGCAAGCTTCATATTTAGAACGCTTGAATGTGCATAGAAAAGGCACAGCCTACAATATCGGAGATAAAGTATGGCTTCGACAACATCCACTCACTTTTGTTGGAAAAAAGTGGAGTGCCAAATATAAAGGTCCATACACGATATTGGAGGTTGTAAACCCTGTGGTTGTGCGTATTCAAGACGACAAACACCCCGAGTGGACTGATGTAGTTCATTCCAGCTATATTAGACCATTTAAATCCAGAGATCATGTTCCAGATTCTTCAGAAGTAGACATGCTAGAAGATGACGAGTTTGATGAAGTTGATCAAAATATGCCCCCCAACACGCATTCCCCGAAAAGTCCCAGCATTCCGACAACCGATGCTGTTCCGAAGTCACGTATTGCGGGTGATGCAACCTCAATTGACGCAACACTTGCTGACGACGTGCCCGTAACTGCTGGTGACGCAACTCTCACCGCAGTGGATTCCGAAAAGGAAGCAGCCGATGATGCTGAAGAATTACAAAATCAGTCCATCGCTTTAGACGTGTCTGCTCCTGAACTCATGTTCTATGGGACTCCTAGCCATTCACCAGAACCCAGAGCAGACACCGCAGCTGAAAGTGATTCGTATGAATCACCGGAATATGCCAACAAAACTATCATTCCTAATACCGGCTTTTCACCTTTTAGATTGTTCAGAAAAGAAAGGCTTCAATGAAGTCTTTAACCTTTTAAGAAGAGAGGACCTTACCCTAGTCTACTGTTACTTCCTTGGCTCTGTTGGAACGGGCGACAGTGCCACAGCGTCCTTGCCCCGCCAGAATCGTCTAGTACCCCAAGAAGGTCACAGATGCCGCTGACAAGGACGCCAGACAGAGGAGCTTCCGCTGCCCTCCCAGCAACAGCAGAAAAATCCAAAAGCCAGAAAAAGAAGGAGCGCAAGAAAGAAGCAAAACGAAGGAGCGAGGAAAGGGAAGTAAAACCACGCATGTTGAGTGGCATCGACGCAGATAACATTATCCCGGCACGCACGCGCGCCGAGGCTAGAGCACAGTCAGTACCGCCAAGGACTCACGATGACATGTGAGTACTGAAAAATAATGCTGCGCAGTAGTATTCCTGACGCTCACGCGCAAGCTAGTCAACATGTACGTTTTATTCCTGTGTCTTCTAACCGTGTCCTTTTCAAAGTCAATTGACAGTTTACTAATTCAAGAAATCCCTGAAGATAGAGGAATTCTGTCCAATGGCAATAGATTAGACAAGATATCCCCCATACGTAATTTTCCCGGTAACGTCGGAGTCACAATAGAAACTATGAGTCAGATGTGTATTCCGACTACGTTTTGGACCCTAGAATCAACTTTTGACATCGGAAAGTTCTATCATCTCCTCGAAGGAATTAGAAAAGATGTGCACAAGTTTGTGAAGGACACTTCAGACGAAGTTGAGAGAGGAGACTTAAATCTAACTGCTCCGGGAAAAGTAGCCATGGATCTACTAGAACACAAAATTCAGATCATAGATGTGAGTCTATCAAATCTAGCTGCCAGAGCTGTTAATACGCCATCAGAAGCTGGAAATACCTCCCCTTATCTGAATTTGCTGCCAATTGCTCAACGTGGAATTGTGCCTATTTCAAAGTTACAAGCCTCTGAAAAACGAGCATTTGTTCGTCCTTCAAGTTTAGTGGCCTTCGATGACTACAAACATAAGGACGTGTTATGAATTTGCTACCAATTGCTCAACGCGGAATTGTGCCTATTTCAAAGTTACAAGCATCTGAAAAACGAGCATTTGTTCGCCCTTCAAGTTTAGTAGCCTTCGATGACTACAAACATAAGGACGTGTTCCAATCATTGCTCGAACAAATACGGTTAACAAACAAAGGCGAAGATGCTTTCTGGATGAAAATACTGCTTTTGGGTTCAGAATTGGGACAATTAACTACCCTGGCTGAAACTATACAAGACGATATAGAGAGAGTAAAACAATTCGTCTTTCCAAATCATTTACTTGAAATAGACGAAGTTGAAATAGTTTTAAAAGAAATTCTAGCCACTGAACCTAAATATGCAAAATCTCAAGTAACCGATTTTGACCTATACCAAATGATTAGATCCAACCCTGTGACTCTAGGCGTATTTCATGGAGATGAGCTACAGGAAGCAAATAGTACTTGTGTTTTTCGTACCATGACTATTGTTCCCGTGCTTGCACCGGATGAAGTTATCTACCTTTCTCGAGTCCATACGATCCCCGTAGCTAGAGAAACATATCTAGGCACACCCAAATGGATGCAAGCAGACATCAAGCATCCGTTCCTAATGAAGAGAGGATCACAGTTCTATGCTGCTTATGGATCTGAACTACCAAGTTGTCTGGACAGAGTTGGACAATCCGGGTGCCAAATATGCAAGGCTGGACATCTTCCGGTAAGACCCGCAAGTGAGTGTGTCAAAAAGATCCAACAAGGAGCTGACGATGAAATGATTCGACTGTTCTGTGATTTAAAGCTGATTGATATACCAGAGAATATGGTGGTACAGCTGGATAGAGATGAGTTTGCGTACATTGATACGGATAAGGGGAGGATTACACAATATTGTGCTGAAAATGAGGAGAAAACTATGCCTGCGTCTGAGAATTCATACGAACTTCCATATTCTGGTATCATTAAGTTTAATGAAGATTGCAGATACACATTGGTCAATAGTCCATTTCGAGATATCTTGCCCAAACTTGAGAACATAGAAATTAATGCAGTGGAAGAAGTTCCTGCATTTAAACCAAGAAGTTCAGTGGCAGAAGATATCAGTGAATTACAAATCCATTTCAGGGATCATGGTTATATTTATTTGATTGTATCTGTAGTCCTGTTATCTATCATTTTACTCAGCATAGCTTATCTGTGCTTCGCAAAAATTCGATACGTTATTCTGAGAAGACGAAGGTTGAATATGAACCTCCTCGAAAATGCCAATATTGAACTAGTACCCTCCAGAAATGCTCCAGCTGCCCCACAATATCCTAGGTTACAAATTAGTGCATCTACTGGATTAATGGCTATCAAGTAAAAAACATTCACTCCCTTGCAGGATAACACCTAGTATCCAGTTGTTTTTTGCTTATATCTTAAGCTCAATTATATGGAATATATTGTAATGACTGGACTGTATTGTATATACATATATATGTCTTATTTTTGTGTGAGTCTTATCAAATACCAACAAGTATTGACCTCACAATTGTGTATTTTGTTGTACCCTTATTGATGTGCAGGTGTGTGGTTACAGATTTTACAAGTGTGTGCTTTTCTTTTTGACTTACTCCTGTGTTTTGTGCTTTTATTGAAGACTGGTTGTTTTGCCTTGTTGATGAGCTGTTGAAAGAAAGCTGTAGAGAAAAACAAACAAAAAGAGGAAAAGGGACAACACCAATTCAGGAGACAATATTTTATTGAAGTCCCCCTATCAACAACAAATCCTAAGACGCGCGAAAATACACACAATACGCGCGCTTAAACTAAATCTCCTACAGTATGAAAGCTGTCCATGCTGATAGTGTCCACTGCAGGAACAGGCATTGGAGTCGGGATCCTTGGGATAGTCCTGGCCCGGCTAGAACGAATCTTCCGCAGCATCCAGGCACGCAGCAGGGGCCACCCCAGCCGCGCAAAGACTTCCGCTGCATCTAGTTGCTCGGACCGGACCTGGGAACATCAAAATTCAAGGCACATGCAAGTTGCAAGCAAAGGATCATGCTTACGGAAAGAAGCCATTAAAGGTCGGACGGTTGCCAAAGATGGTAACTCATCCATTTCCATCTCCTCAAAGGAAGGATTGGGAAATGAACGAGTTTCATCTTGCCTAAGAGGCCATTAAAGGTCGAACGGTTGCCAGAGATGGTAACTCATCCATTTCCATTTCCTCAAAGGAAGGATTGGGAAATGAACGAGTTTCCTCTTGCCTATTTACGTTAATCTTGTTAACAGCCCTTTCCTTCTATTATGCACAAAAAGCAAAAGCCAAAGCGAAACCAAAAGGCACCAAGGGTAATCCAACATCTCTTAATCCAATGTTAAAAAGTTAGCACACCTTGCACTTGATATTTCTGCAACAGCAGACAATTCCAGCGATGAGGGAAGAGCCGACACCCAAGGCACTGCCTACCCAGGTTAGAACGTCAAGCCAAAATGACAAGGGTGAGAATTCCGCTTGCACCAAGGTCCCATCCGGACGACGGGCCATCAGATTGAAACCATCGAATTGACCCAAGTCATCCAAGATGCTGGAAAGGTTCTGAGATACCTCAGTGGATGGAATGGGAGAAGACGGCAAGGGAACCCAGGTACCAAGAGGATCCACCACAGCTGGAATTGGACTCCAGGAAGGTGCTGGAACAGCTGAGGATGCTGCAGGAACAGTGGTAGCCTTAGTTGTGGTTGGCTCCAAGGATGAAGTCATCACTGGTCCAGAAGTGGTGGTTGCCTGTGTCTGGGTTGGAGTTTTGGTTGTGAGAGGTTCCTTGGTTGTGACCGCCGTGGTTGTGCTCATCACTTCAGGAGCCATTGTCCTTGCTGGTTCCCACTGAGTCTGTTTGGTTGGTTGTATCATCTCCTTATCCTCTTCTTTTGGCAGACTTTGGTTTTCTTCAAGTTCTTGGATTTGTACAGGTTTTTCTGAAAAAGGAACCAAAAGAACTGATTAATCAGGTCTATATTCCACTATTGACAGAGGGTACTTACTTTCATGCTTGAAGAAGCACAGTTCCCAAGGCTGAACCACTTTTTCCATGCCTTGAGTCTTTCCTTTGCAATATGTTTTGGCAAACAGCTTGACCACCTGGAAAAACAAGTCTAATTATTCTCTTGTTACAGAAATTTTGAGAAGAGCTGAGGAAAACTACAAACCTTCAATCCTTTGTACCGCAAACAGTCCAAATCCAGTCTGGTACCTTGGAAATCAACAGCATGTCCATATCTGCCAGGCTTCTTCACATCACATACATCTTCACACACTAGGGTGCCTGCAACATTGCTGCAAGCTTCCAGATGACCACCCAGCACCTGAAGATTTCACATACAAAAGAAAATGCTGAAATTTTGATCTTTCAAGGCACTTTTTGTTTCAAAACTTACCAAAAGTAGGATAGATGTCGCTGCCACCAAAGTGAAAGATCCCATCTTTTTGTCCGTCTTGACTGGTTCTTGGGTGCTTCTGACTCACAAAATTGTCCTGAGTTGTTTTCTGAAGACCGTTTTGCTGTAGATGGCGTTGTTCTCCGTCCCCGTCGTACGTTGTCGTCGTCGTCGTAGCGCGCCGTCGATCTTTTTGCTGATTTAATTATCACGCGAACTCCGGTCTTGAGCACTAAAAACTGTTTAAAAACACAAGGGAGCAATATTAGAACACATTTGGCACAAGAATACTGCAGTCAAAACCTTCAACACTCACCTGCAGTGAGATGCTTCCAGTTCCAAAAATCACCCAGAAATGAGCTCTGAGCACATTTTTCATGTCTCATCTTTCCAAATCATTTACTTGAAATAGACGAAGTTGAAATAGTTTTAAAAGAAATTCTAGCCACTGAACCTAAATATGCAAAATCTCAAGTAACCGATTTTGACCTATACCAAATGATTAGATCCAACCCTGTGACTCTAGGCGTATTTCATGGAGATGAGCTACAGGAAGCAAATAGTACTTGTGTTTTTCGTACCATGACTATTGTTCCCGTTCTTGCACCAGACGAAGTTATCTATCTCTCTCGAGTCCATACCATTCCCGTAGCTAGAGAAACATATCTAGGCACACCCAAATGGATGCAAGCCGACATCAAGCATCCGTTCCTAATGAAGAGAGGATCCCAGTTTTATGCTGCATATGGATCTGAACTACCAAGTTGTCTGGACAGAGTTGGACAATCCGGGTGCCAAATATGCAAGGCTGGACATCTTCCGGTAAGACCCGCAAGTGAGTGTGTCAAAAAGATTCAACAAGGAGCTGACGATGAAATGATTCGACTATTCTGTGATTTAAAGTTGATTGATACACCAGAGAATATGGTGGTACAGCTGGATAGGGATGAGTTTGCGTACATTGACACGGATAAAGGGAGGATTACACAATATTGTGCTGAAAACGAGGAGAAAACTATGCCTGCATCTGAGAATTCTTACGAACTTCCATATTCTGGTATCATTAAATTTAATGAAGATTGCAGATACACCTTGGTCAATAGCCCATTTCGAGATATCTTGCCCAAACTTGAGAACATAGAAATTAATGCAGTGGAAGAAGTTCCTGCATTCAAACCAAGAAGTTCAGTGGCAGAAGATATCAGTGAGTTGCAAATACATTTCAGGGATCATGGTTATATCTATTTGATTGTATCTGTGGTCCTGCTATCTATCATTTTACTCAGCATAGCTTATCTCTGTTTTGCAAAGATTCGATACGTTATTTTGAGAAGACGAAGGTTGAATATGAACCTCCTCGAAAATGCCAATATTGAATTAGTCCCCTCTAGAAATGCTCCAGCTGCCCCACAGTATCCTAGGTTACAAATTAGTGCATCTACTGGTCTGATGGCTAAAGAAGACGAAGGTTGAATATGAACCTCCTCGAAAATGCCAATATTGAATTAGTCCCCTCTAGAAATGCTCCAGCTGCCCCACTCATAGGATCCAATGTTTAATCACGTAGATGACCAGACTACCGATAGTTCATTTTTTGTAAGTGAGGGAACGTCCTATCGTGGATTATAGATTGATAAAAACTAAAAATAGGATTCTGATATGACGTTATACTCTGTGTGTCTCTGTTGGATTCGAATGTAGATCATTGATATATATATATATGTGTATCTGCTTATATTGTGTGAGTATTGACAAGATACCAACAGGTGATGTTGTGTTGACTTCTATCATCATGAAGTTAAAGTACCTTTGTGGTTATGCAGATGTGTGATTAGGCTTTACAGGTGTGTGCTTTGTTCTTTGCTTTACTCCTGTGCTTAGTGTTTTTGCTGAAGACTGGTTGTTTTGCCTTGCTGTTGAAAGAAAGCTGTGGAGAAGAACAAACAAAAAAGGAAAAGGGACAACACCAATTCAGGAGACAACATTTTTATTTAAGTCCCCCTATCAACAACAAGATCCTAAGTCGCGCGAAAATACATACAATACGCGCGCCTAAACTAAATCTCCCACAGTATGATAGCTGTCCAGGCTAATGTTATCCACTGGATCAGGCATGGGAGCCGGGTTCCTTGGGATGGTCCTGGCCCGGCTAGAACGAATCTTCCGCAGCATCCAGGCACGCAGCAGGGGCCACCCCAGCCGCGCAAAGACCTCCGCTGCATCTAGTTGCTCTGACCGGACCTAAAACATAGAAAATGAAGGCACATGCAAGTTGCAAGCAAAACGTCATGCTTACGGAAAGAGGCCATTAAAGGTCGAACGGTTGCCAAAGATGGTAGCTCATCCATTTCCATCTCCTCAAAGGACGGATTAGGAAATGAACGAGTTTCATTTTGTTCATTTATGTTAATCCCGTTAACAGCCCTTTCTTTCTATTTTTATGCACAAAGAAAAGCAGAAGCCAAAGCAAAACCACAGGCACCAAGGTTAATTCAAAATCTTTTATCCAGTGTTGTTCGGTTGTGTGGAACGTAAACTAGAAAGACGTTGTCGTCTGATGGGGTCGCTACTCCCTTCTCGGCTGTGGGTTCCGTGACGGATGGGTTCAATCCTACAGATTGGTCTTGCTGTCCCCGCTCTTATCTGCTTGCACTAAGGTGCCATCCGGACGCCGTGCCGTCAAGTTAAACCCGTCAAACTGACCCAAATCATCCAAAATGTTGGAAAGATTCTGGGATACCTCAGCAGATGGTACGGGAGAGGACGGAATTGGAACCCCGACATCCAGAGGCTTCATCACGGTTGGGACTGAAGTCCAGGAGGGTGCTGGAACTGATGAAGATGCTGGAGGGATAGTGGTCACTCTGGTTGTTGGCTATCCAGAGGCTTCATCACAGTTGGGACTGAAGTCCAGGAGGGTGCTGGAACTGATGAAGATGCTGCAGGGATAGTGGTCACTCTGGTTGTTGGCCCCAAGGATGTAGTCATCAATGGCTCAGTTGTGGTGCTTGCCCGTGTTTGAGTTGTTGAAGACTTGGTTGTGAGAGGATTGGTAGTAGTGGTGGCTGCTGTGGTTGTAGTCATCACTCCAGGAACCATTGTCCTAGTTGGTTCCCACTGACTTTGTTTGGTTGATTGTGTTATTTCCTTGTCCTCTCCTTGTGGCAGACTTTGGTTATCTTCAAGTTCTTGGACTTGTGCAGGTTTTTCTGAAAATGGAACCAAAGAGATTTATTAATCAAATCCATATTCCAACTAGTGAAAGAGTACTTACTTTCATGCTTGAAGAAGCACAGTTCCCAAGGCTGAACCACCTTTTCCATGCCTTGAGTTTTTCCTTTGCAATATGTCTTGGCAAACAACTTGACCTTCTGAAAAAACAAGTCAAATTACTTTCTTGTTACAGAAATTTTTGGGAACAGCTGAGGAAAACTACAAACCTTCAATCCTTTGTACCGCACACAATCCAGATCCAGCCGGGTACCTTGGAAGTCGACCGCATGTCCAAATCTGCCAGGCTTTTTGACATCACACACATCTTCGCACACTAAGGTGCCTGCAACATTGCTGCAAGCCTCCAAATGACCACTCATCACCTGGAATGTCACATACAAGAGAAAG
>CAJPEX010000321.1:33722-120930 GCA_905338405.1 Notodromas monacha
TTGAATATGAACCTCCTCGAAAATGCCAATATTGAATTAGTCCCCTCTAGAAATGCTCCAGCTGCCCCACAGTATCCTAGGTTACAAATTAGTGCATCTACTGGTCTGATGGCTATCAAGTAAAAAACATTCACTCCCTTGCAGGATAGCACCTAATATCTAACTATTTTTGATTTTTATCCTAAGACTATACTGCACTATTGCATATACCCTGTGTGTCGCTGTTGGATTCGAATGTAGATCATTGATATATATATATATGTGTGTATCTGCTTATATTGTGTGAGTATTGACAACAGGTGATGTTGTGTTGATTTCTATCATCATGAAGTTTAAGTACCTTTGTGGTTATGCAGATGTGTGATTAGGCTTTACAGGTGCGTGCTTTGTTCTTTGCTTTACTCCTGTGCTTAGTGTTTTTGCTGAAGACTGGTTGTTTTTGCCTTGCTGTTGAAAGGAAGCTGTGGAGAAGAACAAACAAAAAAGGAAAAGGGACAACACCAATTCAGGAGACAACATTTTATTTAAGTCCCCCTATCAACAACAAGATCCTAAATCGCGCAAAAATACATACAATACACAATACGCGCGCCTAAACTAAATCTCCCACAGTGTGAAAGCTGTCCAGGCTAATATTATCCACTGGATCAGGCCTGGGAGTCTGGTTCCTTGGGATGGTCCTGGCCCGGCTAGAACGAATCTTCCGAGCTAATATTATCCACTGGATCAGGCATGGGAGCCGGGTTCCTTGGGATGGTCCTGGCCCGGCTAGAACGAATCTTCCGCAGCATCCAGGCACGCAGCAGGGGCCACCCCAGCCGCGCAAAGACCTCCGCTGCATCTAGTTGCTCTGACCGGACCTAAGTTGCTAAAGATGGTAGCTCATCCATTTCCATCTCCTCAAAGGACGGATTGGGAAATGAACGAGTTTCATCTTGTCTATTTATGTTAATCTCGTTAACAGCCCTTTCCTTCTATTTTATGCACAAAGAAAAAAGCAGAAGCCAAAGCGAAACCACAGGCACCAAGGTTAACTCAAAATCTTTTATCCAGTGCTGAAGCCAACGCACCTTGCATTTGATCTTTCTGCAACAGCAGACTACCCCGGCGATGAGAGAAGAGCCGACACCCAAGGCACTGCCTACCCAAGTTAGGACATCTAACCAGAACGACAGGGGCGAGAATTCTGCCTGCACTATGGTGCCATCCGGACGCCGAGCCGTCAAGTTAAACCCGTCGAACTGACCCAAATCATCCAAAATGTTGGAAAGATTCTGGGAAACCTCAGCAGAGGGTACGGGAGAGGACGGAATTGGAACCCCGGCATCCAGAGGCTTCATCACAGTTGGGACTGGAGTCCAGGAGGGTGCTGGAACTGATGAAGATGCTGGAAGGATAGTGGTCACTCTGGTTGTTGGCTGTTGTCTGGTTGTTGGAACCAAAGATGCAGTCATCAATGGCTCAGTTGTGGTGCTTGCCCGTGTTGGGATTGGCGAAGACTTGGTTGTGAGAGGATTGGTAGTGGTGGTGGCTGCTGTGGTTGTAGTCATCACAGGAACCATTATCCTTGTTGATCCAGCAGGAGCCTGTCTGGTTGGTTGTATCTTCTCCTGGTTTGTTGTATCCTCCTCTTGTGGCAGACTTTGATTGTCTTCAAGTTCTTGGACTTGTGCAGGTTTTTCTGAAATTTGGAACCAAAGAAATTTATTAATCAAATCCATATTTCAACTAGTGAAAGAGAGTACTCACTTTCATGCTTGAAGAAGCACAGTTCCCAAGGCTGAACCACCTTTTCCATGCCTTGAGTTTTTCCTTTGCAATATGTCTTGGCAAACAACTTGACCACCTGGAAAAACAAGTCTAATTATTTTCTTGTTACAGAAATTTTTGGAAAGAGCTGAGGAAAACTACAAACCTTCAATCCTTTGTACCGCACACAATCCAGATCCAACCTGGTGCCTTGAAAGTCGACCGCATGTCCAAACCTGCCAGGCTTTTTGACGTCACACACATCTTCGCACACTAGAGTGCCTGCAACATTGCTGCAAGCCTCCAAGTGTCCACTCATCACCTGAAATGCCACATACAAGAGAAAGATGAAATTTTTGGGTTTTTAGGGCACTTTTTGTTTCAAAAACTTACCAAATATAAGATAGATGTCGCTGCTAGCCAAGTGAAAAATCCCATCTTTTGTTTGTTTTGGNCCCGCATAGCAACTCGCTGCCCCGAAGCAGACAATGACGTTGCGTGTCCTCGATACACTGTCTGGTTTGCGGTCATTTGCCCGGTCCCCTTTCTGTTTTCCCCGTTCTAGTTGCGCAGACGCGTCTGGCTCGATCCGCATCTATAAAGGTACCGCGAAGTGTATATGTCAGCATTCATTGCTGGTTTGACTCTTGTTGGAGAAGCTCACGAAATATATACGTATTCACTTTACCGAGAAGTCTAGATTCACTTTGCCCCGGCCATAAAGAATTAGAATTCTTCTCGACAGAACGTTATCTTGGAAGGAACTAAATTTTAGATTAATCGCGTAAGAAAGAGAGACGTTTCTTTCTGCACGAAAGTGTCTGGAGTTTTATTCTTTCGCCGATTTGGGATAACAAAGTATTAATTTTCATTCCTAAAAGACCATGAATGCCTTACCAATTTTATGGAGTCACAACATTACATTAGAGACGTGCAGGAATGCGTTATTTTCTCTATCCTAGAAAATTATTCGTGAAGTGGAAAGGTTTACAACTTTTGACCCGCGAAAGTGAATAAATCAGTTTCTTGCAACATCTTAAATTTCTTCAGAGCTAAAAATTCGCAATTTTTTTACTTTCGACATATGAGAATGAACGATTTCAAGTTTTTAAAAAACATGAACGAACACTGTAACTACAGTATTAAGAAAAGACAGTTTACATACAGCCGAAGAGACGCTGACAACCGATGGCGATCAACCCCAAACACTATTCTTACCATAGCTAAGCAAAATAAATAAATAAACGTACCGTGCTTTTTCTTTGGCGGCAACGGGGGTCGCCAATCATCATCAAAAGATCCCCCAGACGACTCCGTATTGGGGGAACAAACCTTCGACCGGGGTAAATTGAGGTTATCGTAATGTGATGGTCCAGCTTGCGGAGCACGAGACTTGGCAGGCAACGCGGGCGGTGGACTAGCAGGCGGCGCTGACGTGGCGCCCGGGTGCAACGACATGGACGAAGACGCCGTCGTTGACGCTTGATACCTCGACGCTGTTGTCGTCACAGTCCCGCCGGCAAACATTTGACGCGTCTCGGAAGAGAATGAAGATGACGACGATGAGGCTGACATGGCAACAAATGCCATGTTGGAGCCCTGCGCGGATGGAGGACCCAACAAATTCCGACGCTCTTTCGGGGTTGATGTTGATGCCGGGTTGACAGACATTTCCGACAATTGGTGCAGCTCTTGAGCAATCGCGTGCAAATTCTCAAACGGGTCACAGCTGGCGGATAGTGCTGCTGTCGGAGATCTCATGTGACGTTCGTCGTCCCCGAACGACCTGTGGATCATTTCATCATACCAATCACTGATGGTCCCAATCAATAGGTCCCAAAAATGGGACCTATTCAGCAAATAATTTTTGTTCCCGTGGGATTAGTCCTAACAATGAAATTAGCCTTCATCGAAACGTATCGTAATTTGAAAAAAGGACAGCTTTCTAAATGGCAAAAATGAAATACTGTACGGTAGATCATCGTCTTGGAAACCCGTCTTGGAAAAACCAAACGTTTATTGTGCCCGAATTTCGAATCAATTAAAAGCAACAGAGCGAATGAATTTGACTCGCTTGACTTTCCTCTTCTTGGCTCAAATTTGCGATCATAATCCACAATAAATTCGGGGCAAATAAGTTGAATCGCCGAGTTTGCTGAATATTGTTGAATGTTTGGTTGATGCGCGGCATTTTTTAAAAATTTGATGACCCATTACATTTCAGCATCTGGGGAAAAGCGACAAATTTTACGGAAATTGATTTTAAAAATCGTACAGTACGTGGGAGGTCGATATGAACTCTCGGAAACCATCAGGAGATGCCAGAAAAAATTATACGGACTAGGGGATTTTCGCAGAATACCGTAATTAGTACTGTAGAAGACGCGTCTTGAAAAAAAAATGAAAAAAAAACGGAATGAATACATTCACGCGAGAAAAAAAAATTAGGAGAAAATATAAACCTATGTACCTGTTTGAGAACATAGGAGTAGAGAATGC
Organism: Notodromas monacha; assembly: GCA_905338405.1. Lineage (NCBI taxonomy): Eukaryota > Metazoa > Arthropoda > Ostracoda > Podocopida > Cyprididae > Notodromas > Notodromas monacha. The sequence continues at coordinate 37,971 of CAJPEX010000321.1, forward strand.
CGAGTCTCCAGAACAGGCCGACATTGAGTCGTCCAACGGCGACTGACTAGACGATTGCGAGACATTCCCGCCACTAGAAACCCGTCGCCAAGAGCAGGACCGAGCCTTAACCAGCGACGATGACCCCGTCGAGTCGAACGACGTCAAATAAGGCGGCGGGGTATGGGAATGATGTTGATGGCCGCTGCCAGAGAAGAATCCACCCGACGACGGCCCGGCTTGCGACGGAGACGCCGCTTTCCATTCGCCCGATGAACTGTGTCGCTCGTGCCGCCATAACATGGCTTGTGGGTCGCCGCCAATGTCCGTACGTCTCGGTGGCGGCAACGGCGGAGGTTGTCCGTTACCCGCACTGTATGCCAGACTTGAAGACGAAAACGGATTCGCGGGACTGCCACCGATTGTGTTTAGGATTTGACGCCGTTTTGGTGGCAACGGCGGAGCTACACATGAATCTAAACTGCTGTCCAGAACATCTTTACTGCAAGAAAAAAGAAAACAAGCCAAATAATCAGATATTGTAATTGAGCCAAAATTAGCGCACCGTAAATGTGTCACTCAGCACCCAACACTCGACGTTCCCAACATTATCTGTCACAATTTCTGAATATACAACATACCCCAAAATGCATAGCTTAAACCAGACATTATCCACCGGTGCTCCGCGGCTGCTCCAATAATATTGAAAAACGTGAATGATGGGGGAGAATACGAAACAAAAATACTGCATAGTAAAATATCATCAAGTAAAATTGTCTTCCAGAGGGATATTCAATTATTCTGCCGGTGGATCGAACGCAGAAGGGGGAAAAAAAACGCAGCCAACACTTCAAAGCCTGTGATTCAAGATAAGTGAAGTAGATCAACTGATTTCAAAAAAGGTTCCCTTCAACCAGAAAGATTTAAAATGGCTGACATAAAACATCGCAAAATTTCAAAAAAGATATCCTTGAACCATTCTCGACTCCTGGACAAAGGATTATCAAGTAATTATACTCTACAGTAATTGAAACATTTCACTACAAAACGCATCACCTCCATAGAGCAAGAACAAAAAATTGCTCAAAGCCTTTCGAACCACGATGTGAATTTTTTTATTTTTTACAGGCTCTAGTTCCTTAGCGTAGGTTTAGAATAGCGATCCATTGTAAGTATTTCAGCGATGAAAAGAGATACAATACAGCAATGAGTGGTAATTATTCCGGATTCAGCAAAAGATCAATTGTGACGCGCCTGCGGGGGACGGTAGGGCAGCACTTACGAGAGCGGTGGCGGCTTCGGTGGGGGCGGTGGAGGCGTCATATACGGCAGCGACCCGCTGACGGGGCGCCCACCGGCATCCAAAATGGAATCCGACGAGTGGGAATGCACCAACTTGGACTTTTCCGGCATGGGTGGCGCCGGTGGGCGCTTGGGCGGCGTCGGTGGACGCTGATGGTGTAGTCGGTGGTGCAGGTTATGATGGTGGTGGTGATGATGGTGATGGTGGTGACCACCGCTGCCGACGACCACGTCCGTTTTCATCACAATTTCGGGCAAGGATTTCCGCTGCACGATCTCGGTTGGCACTGAGAGCTTGTTGGCGCTTTCGCCCCAGTCCACAGACGCGGAGCACTTGACGGCGCCGAGCTTCGACCGCCTCGTGCTCGAGTCACTCCGCGTCTCGTCAAGATCAAAATCCGAACTCGAATCTACTGAAACACTACTGTCTCTGGCGGCGAGTTTCTCTTCGACTGTATCCACAAGACACTGCAAAGGAAAAAATAAAACCACGATCTTTTTCATCTTCGAAAGCCACACCTCAAAACCAAACCCTAGCTAGCGAGTACTTGCATGACAACAGGCATTTTTTTTCCTTTTAAATTATTCAAAAATTGACTATCCGGAGTAGAGAAGATCCGACGCTCCATGCTCAGCCCTTTTTAACGGAACTGCGACAATGAGCTTAGCTTCAAAAAGGAAAATTTTCCATTTGAGCATAATGAATCACGAAAACGATGACTTTTTTCCAATTAGTTTAAGAAAAGGTGTCCTTGAGAGCATGGGCTGAGCAACACAGTTTCAAGAATTGATGCCCACTCATTTCCTCTACAAATAAAAAAAACTCTCCACTTGCTTCAAACGCTGATTCACAGTTTCTTATAAACGATGATGTCGAATAAAATACTGTACATTGAAAAAATGAGAGGGGCGCTTGACTTGAAAGTTTTATAAATTTATCAACAAGCATTTGGCAATTTTTAGACTTTTAAAGATATTCTGTAACATCTTTACTGAACATTTCTCAGCTATTATCCTTGAACTGAACTCAGCAATACGTACAATTCCGTTCTTTCTTGTACCTTAAATACTCTTAGCACAGCATTGGTGATACAGGGACGTATGCTTGGTTGCATATTTTTGAAACTGGGAGAACCTCGATTCAAAAAATTTAAAGAAATCAACTCTGAAACAACGCGGGAATGGAAGGCTTCATGAGTGACGAGTTGTTGGACGATTTCTTTCTTCCGAAATCCATGGTTTTACATTGGGTCGATAGAAAATGTTGAAAAAATTTCCGATTCTGGAGATCGGAAATTATCCAGACAAATCCCCGGAACTTATATTGTACAGTACTGTAATACAATCAAGACTGCTTAAATTTTGGGAGGAATCCCCGTCTAGAAAAATAATAATTGAGCTTCGAGCGACAGTCTCAAGAAACCCTCATAGGTGACGTTTTTTCTTTTCTTTCTCTTTTACAACGTCTGGATATTCTCATCCGTCAAGATCCAAATCGAAGACTGAAACCATCAAGTGAGCATTGTTCGCTCATTATCAGGAACAGTGATTTTCTCTCACTCGAGAACCAGCTGCCACCGACCCGCATTCCGCAGTAGCACGACCCGCAATATGCATGAGAAACGAGTTCATTGTCGTTCAAGACTTCGCCGAGCTGACAGACCAAAAATAGGCATTCGGCCGACATAAGAGCCCAGGTGGTCACCAGACAAATGGCAGCACACATTTACACAAGGTAATGCGTCCCAAAGTTCAGGCATAATCTCAGTTTGGTGCTCAGAAAATTATTTGTTTCGGCTACTGAATTGTGTTGGTCAATTACTCGATGGAAAAGGGGGGAAATTTAATTCATGCGTGAGCATTTACCGCTCTCAGAAAATCACATAAAAGCAACACTAAATTTCATCGACTTAGCCTTTCATCGCTCTTTTTTTGTTTGGAAATCGCTCAAATGAAGCGAATCAAGAAAACTTTACAATATCAAGGAACTACAGTATAGTCCTCGGCACAATGGCAGGTTTTTCTCTTTCGGTTCTTCATTTCCAACATTTACCAGCCAAATTATTTTAAAATAAAACCTATGAACAGGAATAAAACCGCATTCTGCTTTTTGGGGGGGGGGGGGCTGAGGAGCGCGAAGAGGCTTAATAATTTGGGACGACTTATTTCAACAAAATGGTCCATCGCAGAGAGAAAGTCCAACGCCGACTTCGAAAGATATAATTTTTCCTAAATGACGAGCGCAACAATTTTTTGTCATAATTTGGCTCAAATGAAAGTAAGGTGCAAAAAAAAATTACGAGCAGATGTTGCTAACTGGCTTTCGTTGCTAACGAGCAAGTCTTTTGCTCGACTCGACTTTACTCCCAAATGATGCCGGGGTAACTCACATCCACGGCGGGCAACAACCGCATTTAATGACCAGCAGGTTGAAAGAACAAATGGAAGGGCTCACGGGAAATTTTGACAAGCATGCAACAACAAAAATAAATAAATGAAAATCACGACGCACTGCACGAGTCAGATGGAAGGAACCGAGGCTGGGCGAGGTCAATCACGATCTCTCTTCATCGTGTATAAGCCAGAGCTCGTTAATTTGCTCACGTGTCGTAATCTCGGCTGACGCCAAGCCGGGCACGACTTCCACAACCAATCATCCACATCCTCAACAAACCCGCAAATCCAATCTTTCCTCTCCAAGCAAAGCCCACAACCCCCAATAAATTCCTTCATTTAAAGCGTCCCGAAAGCCATCCTTAGTAAATTTACTAGCATGAAGAATCCCGTATTTATGCAAATTTCAGGCGCATTATTCTCCAATCCGACTCGCGAAATTCGAGGTGTCTGGAAATCGATGGCGCCTAGAAATAGCAAGCGAAATGCTAGTTAGCGTGGTGGCGGAAAAAATCCAAACATTCAAATAACTGATATCTTATTGAACATATTTTAACTGACAAGAAAAGCATGTGAAGCATTATTTGAAATAAATAAATGCATCTGAAAACTCGAAGTAAACCTGTAAAAAAATCAAGGAAACTCGTATCCCTGGCCGGTTTTTTTTCTAGGAATACGATCGTCAAAATATTGCCTATAAATTTAGTTGCGTTCTTCCCAAAAGAAAATATATGCAGCAATTTTAAATTCGGATACATAAAGATGATTCACATGATACTGTAGTCGAAGTACGTGAACATACTCAAGTGAATACAACCTCAACTCATTTGAAATCTTTCTAGCCTTGAAAATTAATCATCAGCACGATTTTAAAAGCTTTCAACAAAAAAAAAAGATTTCACATAAGCACAAACGAAAAGAAAGCCTCCTGGAAAAATAATGCATTTTCTGTTCGCTTTTTTAAAATGAGCATGGTTGAGAAGGAATTATACTCCTGATAAAGTCTTCCGAAAAAAACTGACTTCATCCCAAGTCTGTCATTTCAATGAACATGAATTATTTACAAACAATACAGTGACTCTTCCTCCAGTTTTTGAGCAACAAAAGAATCTAAATCATTTTTCCATCGACGGGAACTCATTTCCGCGAACGATTTGGTAAACCCAATTGAAGTAATGAACCATAAAAAAATGTCCGAGTGCAATTGAAAACGCAAGCTCAAAACGAGCCCCAATTCAAGCGCAGAGCCAGAGGCATATCAGAGCACGCTTGTTATCGCACAAACCGAGACCTTTCAGTCAACCACAGGAAAAAAAAGGGAAGAGACGAGACTTTTCAAGAGGTACACAGATACGCAGTTTCTTCGAAAGGATTGCTCAGACTCACACCAACTCGGTTTATCGCTGATTAAATACTGAATCCGGCTGACACGAGGAACAAGCTTCCCTCGCGAAGAAGCACTTCCTTTTCAGGCCGTTTAATCGGCCGGTGATTCACCCGTCCCACGATTCCATGTCAATACCGAAACCGTGTCAAGCGAAGCATCAATTTTTCGAGCCAAAAAAAAAAAAAAAAAAACACTCGGTTGACAAAAAATAAAATGAAAATAACAGACTCCCTACAAGAGCACATGCTTATCGACCCGTGAATTCGCGATAACCCTTTTCATCGATTCGCCACGCAGTGAGAGAGAACCGAAGTCGGGTCTAGGATAATTTTAAATTGGCTCTCACAACCGCGCGTGAATACGAAGCCCGAATCGCAATAACCTAGATTGCAAAATCCCCAGAAAAATTCTCATCGCCTTTAGAAAGTGAGCAACCGGGAAATATATGCGCTAATCGCCACATTCAGAAATCACGGGACGCAATAAATTATATGTCAATGCCCGAAGAACCAAAAAATATCTCGCACCATTAGCGTGTCTCGGAAGCCCATCAAGATTCGCGAATGGACGACTTCTGTTCGTGATTTGATGCCAGTGGGTCACCTTCATCCTCAAAAAAAAAAAGGAACCACATAAGACCTGCATTTACACGATCAAATGCGGATTCAGATGGCTTAAAAAAAAAATGCATATAGCCACTTGAACAGTCTTCACGTAGCCTTTAAATACGCCACTTGAAGAAAATACGGTTTGATAAGCATGAACCATACGGACATTCTCAATCCGCTGGGTGGTGGTAATAAAACCTTACAGCGAAGACCGTTTAATAGTTATAAATTTGATACCGCATTACCATATGACCTCCATGAATCAAACTAATTCGCTCACATGCCATTCCCAGAGAAAAATGAGAGTCCTTATCCAATTATTACACAGCATTTAATTAAATATAAAGACGCCGTCGGTTAAAAGGCGTCTGTACTTGTCGCGCCTCGAAAATAAAATAAAACATTTTGTGAGCGAAAATAAGACAACAATGAAAAATAAGTCCGAATTTTAAAATTCCATGCCATAAACTAAAATTGGTCGTGAGTAATCGATTAATACAAGTTCAGCTTTGATTTTTATTTCCAAGATTATATTCGACATGAGTAGGGATGCACTTTGCCTGCGAATCTGAGACACCATAAAATAAAAAAATGTCTCTGCCTACGACCCAGGATGGGTCGTAGGCAGAGACATTTGCAAAGGCATTTTTGAGAGGGAAAATACGTCTTATATTCGATGAAAGAAGGCTTGGACAATGGAAAAAATTTAAAGATTCAGGCTCAAAAGTAACGCGGCTGCAAATCTTGAAAAATACCACACGAGACCATGCACATCTCGTGCTCATGAAAATATAACAAGCAATTTTTTCCATTTTTCCTAATCGGAAAAATCAGGGTGTGTACCAGATTTGATGAGTTTCAAAAACTGCAAACGGCGAAATCAAAATGGTCACCAAAAAATATTCAATCTATGGGGAATACTTCAACCTTGAAAAATCTTTCTCAACTACAGAGGCATTATAGAATCAAGATAATAAATCACAATGACTGACAACTCGAAACGCAAATCTGAAAAAGCATAAAATAAATCACGCAGCTATTTCAACATTATTGACTGTCATAAAACAGTAATGCTCGCAAGATTAATTTCAATTCGAAGAATTTATATGAGACCTTTTCCAGGTGTGTCAACACAATTCCCTGTGTTTGAACAGATCTAGTCATTTTAAAATCGCCTTCGTAAAAATGGAGTTTCAGGAATTGTACTTGATGAGGCACTTGAAAAATTAATATTAATTTGTCTGCTACCTTAATTTTTTAGGGATTGAAAAATGAAGGCGCGTCTTAGAATCTCTGACGCGTTCAATTACCTAAATACTGTATGTTAAATGGGAAAGCACTGAAACCTTGTCCTGTTCGCACGACTAAAAATCATGTAAAACACATTCTTCTCACAGGGATCACCACTGACGAGTTTTGCTCAGCCTGGGAAAATAGCCGAGTTCCTCGTAGCTATCCCAGCAGGACTACATTTCCCTCCTAATTTTCATAATCGGAACCAGCATGTTTTCTTGCAATGAAAAATAATAATAATAAGCACGATCGAAGAGCGAGGCATCTCAACTTTTGTCACCCATGCGGGTGTTTTGTGTCATTGTCACCGAAACCCCGCGGGAAATGAAAACGTAGTGACGTACACAAGAGTTCATGATCAGAGCCCGTCAACGACTTGCCAGCAACATCAAAGTCGACCTCAATGAATTTCATCATTCTTCTCTTTTGTGTCTAGTCACCACCTCATCGAACACCAAGAGAAGCCAAAGCGTGGCGGTGAACTTGACGGAATGCGAAGTGTACGGCGAGCAAGAAAAATACGACCTCTCTTCCGTTCGTTCGTTCGTTCCTTCTTCGTTCATTCGCTCGCCCAATCCCCGAAAAACAAACACCGTGTAATTGCTTTGAAAATACCGCGTCATCGGAGACATTCATCAAGGGGATGATGTTTCAAAATTAACGGGACTTTTACGTAAATAACGGCGCATCTCCACACGCGTGGATCCAAATACGGCTTCATTCCCGAACATTTCCAGCTTGCTTAATCGACCAGCAAAGTCGAAAGCGCATCAAATATCCATCACTCTTATCAACGATCACAGGGTTGAAACGAGGCTATGCATAGATAACTGTAAAAATTTTTCCACACGAAGGAGAATCTTGATCATGACTAAATTTTGGACAGAATATTCCAGCGCGTACTAGAAGTACCATACAGTATGAAGTCTTTCTTCTACATTGAGAACGTGTAAGATCTTTTACACGATCATTTCATTCGACACAAAAAAGGCGAAGATCACACAGAACGAGGGTTGCCAAAAATTTTCAAATTTTAAAAAGTATCCACGCAAAAAAATAGGAGGGGCCTAACATAAGCTCTCGAAATATAAATTGAAACCGCATACGATAGCTGAAATCCTATTATTTTTCAGAATAAAATATTCTTTGGCACAAGAAAAAATTCAGCCGCCTTCACAGCCGCCAAATTCTCATTCCAATTGGTGGCTGTGATCCTGTGAATATATATTTTAATAGACATGGCGGAATTAATAATCAATTAATGGCGGCAACCCTTGTAATGTCAAGTTTAAGAATTCTTTGAAAGAATTTTTTGATCACCTTTGAAAGCTGGGGTACAACAAAAATCCTACAATATGGGGGCCTCATCTTTTGAAGAGCAGAAAGCTACCAGGATGAATTTGGCAAGCATTTTCTAAAAAAATTTGTCAAAACGGGATGAATTTGTTTTTGCGCTAAATAATGCTTTCTCCAAACAATAACTGTTTTACTGCTCGATCATATGCAGGTAAAAATTAAATTCCAAGAGCTTTTGTTTGGCCCCTCGTATGCATGGAGCTTTCAAACACACGCTTCTAACAAGTTTTCATCGGACTCCTCGAATTTTGCTGTCTTTCCTTTCTTTTTCATTTCGTCCGGAATCATTGAAAATATTTCATTTTTTTACAAGAAAAAATTTCACTGGCTTCATTTCCCTGCAAACAGCTCTTCTAGGAGGCGCCATTCGGTCACAAGCTCACTTGTCCCGGCAAATTGCTGGATTGCAAAAATCCCCCAACAAGAAAGCTCTTCGCAAAAATGTCGGAACTTCCAAGCGGTTCGATCCACGTACGCAGACAGCGAATAAACGAAGCTCTCACATGCAACACAGGCGCATTCTAATCGATTTCCCCTCAACCTCCTCGAAGTTTCTTCCCCCAACAAAAGCTGGCCTCTTCTTTTACATTAGGTCCGCATTCCTCGGAAACCGTTCAATATTTTTTTTTCTTGCACAACACAAAAGCGGAAAACCCCCATCCTCTTTATTCGTCATCCTTCCGGCTCGTGGAAGAATCCGGCCGACCCCACGCAAGCAGCCCGACCCAAAGATTTTGAATGCAACCCTTTTACAAAAACACGTCACACACACACAAAAAAAAAAAATGCGGAGGTCTCAGAAAAATGCACTCGTTTTTCACTTGGAATTCCCTACTCCTTCCCACAAAGCAGCATCGAAGGAACTTTCAGAACTGCACAAAACCTTCAGCAATGATCATTCTTCACCTCGTGGCAACCGAGGCCAGGCCATCACGGTCAATTAATTTGAATCTAGGAGCGGCCCCAGGACGTCGAACCTTCGTTGGAAATCATCATTCGCCCCCATAGATGCAAACGGGGCAATGGAATCTCAAACACCCCCATTAAAAAATCCTTCGGCCGGTCTTGCCCTCACCGACATCATCTCCATGCAAGAAAAATGCCTTTGGTAACGTAAATAATCAACCCGCAACAGCGACCGAGATTCAAATCTGGCCCCCTTCAATTTTCTCAAGACGATAAAATTAATCGATTTCCATCGTTCAAACCTCCAGGATTGAACTTTGAAAAATCCCCACGACGAGGCCACAAAGTAGCAACGTAATCTTGCGGAACCTTTTTTTTTTCTTCAAGAAAATCGATGCATCAATCATGGTCCGCCGGAAAGAGACGCGTTATTTTCCACCACAACAAGCAATCCATCAATCAACTCGGGTATGATGTGCTTCAGACTAATTACTCGGACGGAAGAGTTTTAGACTCCACTCCGTCTCATACGACTGCATCTTCACCACACGATGAACTACGTCATTTAATAGCTGAAATACAGTAACACAAATGTGACACCACTTGAAAACCACGAGGGAAAAATAGAACGATCACGAAAAATTAGCCGACGCATTAGTAAGATAGCACTGAAGAACAGCAAATTAAAAAAAAAAAGAGCAAGTGTGATCATTACTGCATCTCTTCAGAAACTGACAAAATGCTAAGATTTAATTTCAACATGTTCCTTCAGCAGGAAAAAAAAAATTTGGTGAAAGCCAAGAACGTCATCCTTCGAAGAAAAAAAAGACTGAAAAAAATAGAACCTCGATTTACAGCGTCCTTGTGGCCAAAATAATTATTTTAGAAGAAAGATGCCCGGTCAAAGGGACAGAAGGTACTTCCCCCCAAAATTGACTGTAGAACCTTGGACCATGAACCCACCAAGCATTTTTTGATAACTACCTATCATACGGAATTTCCTTTCATAAGGAAAATTCATTACGAAATGAATGTTACCAAGGTTTCATGATTTATTTTTCCAACATGGCTTCAGAGTCTACATGATCCACTTCCAAGACACACTCGAGTAAAGAAGTTGTCATACGAATAGCATCAGTTTCTATTTCAATTTCAGATCATTTAATAATTGGTAAAAAAAAATCGTACTCCAAGTATGCACACTTGTCAAGGTACAGAACATGATGATGTACGAAAGGTCATCCACCACGAGATTCCCTTTACCATACAACCTTGGGAGAAAGAAACAAAATTTGTATCTTCTTATGACTACATAATTCAGGAATGAACAGGTTTTGGCCATTTTCAACCAGCAAATTGTATTTTAGAGCGTTATTGCTGAAATATCGGTACAGAATTGACTCTGTTTTTTTCAGAATCAACACTCTTGGAACCTAGAATTAATCCTTCTGAAAAAGAAATTCAACGGTGTTTCCTCGTTTTCCATTAAATTGTAAAAATCAAAGCGATTCCTTCCACACACAAGAAATATGGTCTTCTATGCATACGATTAGCAAAATTTTTGTAAATCATGAACACAGAATCCACCGAAAAAAAAAAAATGAAGCTGAGTCGAGTAAGACGTACCTTTTGCAGTTCCTACACGATATTAACAATCTACGCCCTGCAATTTGTTCCATGATATCACCTGAGACGCTTTCGCATCGTCTGAATGTAGTAATCGCATCTTAGGGTATCTAAAATTGCTTTTCCTTCTTGCCAACTAGATAAATTCAACCTCAATTGCGTCTTTGAAAATTGTGAACTCATTAAATTTTCTCCGAAAGCTTTTGTAGCCATTTTCTTTCTCGTTTCCGATTTCCTAGCGCTCTAAAATTCAATTTTTTCCGGCGTGATTTAAAACCCAAGAAAAATGAATTCCGATCGAGAGGTCCTCTATGATTATAATTTCATCAGTTCTTGAACAATAAATAGGCCCGATTCATTGATGAAAAAAATTGAATTCGTTCAAACGATGCGTACTTAGTGAACAAACAGTGAGAGTGAAGCAACTAACTTTACACCAACCTAAAATTTGCTCTAGGACCTTAAAATATGAGCTAAAAAGATTTTACATCTTCTGATTACTACATTAACTGAAAACATGCTTGCCCTAATGCAGAAATTTCAACTCATCCCCTTCAGCCAGTAACTGAAAAAGTGATAAACTTCACAGAAAAGGTTTTTTGGAACCCCGTAAATCTCGAAAAGTAAACCTGCTTCCACAGCTTACAGTATACATACAGTATATCTTTAAAATTTTCACGCATAATTTCAAAACCAAAGCAATGCCCTTCCAGACACAAATGCACAAAAAAGGCATTCGGGTCGAGAGGTCGTCTTTCCTCCACGGGTTGCGTATGCACGTATAAGACACCACTCAAATCAACAGCTCAACTGTTCGACGCCCGTGATGGAACCGACAGCAACCCACGCATCCGATTTCCGTCACTCACGAATCCAATCACGGCGGCATTGGGCGGCCAGCAAGCGTGGCCGACGCCAACAGCCCTCGCACTAATCGTTCACTAATTAACGTTCTTGTAAAACGGCTCGCATATGCGGTTTCCTCAACTTCTCAAGTTTCTCCAAGGAAGGGGGAAAAAAATAAAAACGTGAAACCGTCACCGATCCCAGCACACCTGTGCTGCCCGGAGACGCTCAGTCAAGCGAGAAACACTTTTCTGGGCTTGAGCGAGGAAGAGGAAAAATGATTTTTCTCGGTTTAAAAAGAGCCATTTGTCACTTCGTCAGACGTACGGGATTAAAAGCATTCCCCGACGGTGTCGAGATCACGCTTGACCACGCAGCCGCTTCCAACGCGGGAATTAATTCACCTGGGATTCCTTGTCCGCCGCTCAACCCATTCATCATCCATGTACCAAGAACGTATCTCCTTCCATAAAAATCCAACTTGACAAAAAACATAAAAGGCGAGTATCTAATCTTACCAACTGTTGCGGGGGCATCGCAACACCACGTTGGCAACAAATCGTGTACATCCGTGACGAAAACGAAGCAATTTATTTATGCGTAAGGCCAAAGAGACACTCTTGACGTTACTTGCTTCTCAATTTGTCCCAAAACTTGAAAAATCACTCACAATTTCCCGCAAGCCATTCGTTCAGGGAAATTTCACTGATTTAGAATAATGGCTCAACATCTTGAGTCACAGTCTTAGTCTCCTCCCCTCTAAAAAGGTGAATATTCCGCTTCCAGTCACGTACAAAGCGCTTGCTCAACATTTCTTTCAGAACTCCGAATACTTCCCGCCTCTACAATAAAAAAAATACAGTACTGCTCAACCTGGATAACTCGAACCTCCTTATTTCGATTGTTAGAAGTTCATATCTGAATTCCCTTAGAAACAATAAATCGGAAACTTTTCCAACTCAACTTCCCTCCTCAAACCCTCCGTTACTCAAATTTTCTAGAGGCCTTTCGGGTTATTCTATTGACACAGAAGATTACGACTTGGTGTAATTATTTCTTCCCCCCAACAAAAAATTTTGGTTTCCCCAACTCGAAACCTCTCTCACTCGAAATTTATTTTGCACGTCCCTTGAAGTTTGACTATCAAGAACTCGCAAGGTTCAACTGTAATGCATTAAAGCGACTCAAAACTGGCGCCAGTCACCAAAGGAGAACATCACACACCAACACAGACCGTCCGCGCGACTAGACGCCATGCATCATAAACACCATAAAATCCCAGCAGCATATACAGTATTACTGAACTACTGAGGATTATCAGCTGATGATCGAAGAGCTATCCATCACGACAGTAAATTCTTGGAAAAATTACGGAATAACCTATCGGATCTAACGTGATTTTGTCCAAGATGATATGCGATCATTTCAGAAGCAATTTAAGGTACACAACACGACCAATTACAATATCCTGTAATTCTCCTTGCTTCCTTAAAAAAAAATGTCTCCCCCCCCCCCCGAACTCGATTTTTTTTTCACACGTCCCTTGGAAAGGTTTAAATGCGATAAATTAAAGTGACTTAAAACTGGCGCCAGCCGACACAGTGCAACAGCACGCACCAACACAGAGCAACCACGCGACTAGACGCGTTTGCGGCGACTGGCAGACTATCCGAAAAAGGCTCGCGGAGTCGTATCTCAAACGCGTATACGGAATCACGGGCACCGACTCCGGGGAGAAAGCGTCGTCATCCGCGCGCCATCAGACACGGACGGAGCAAGACGAAAACCCTAGCTCACAATTTATTCCAATATAAATCATGATACAGCCTCGTTCCGAATTCTCGCTTGAAACGGGTAAATTCCACCGTCCTTCCCCCATTCTACAGCTTTTACGCTATATTTTTGCGTGAACGGGCGAAAAATGCCTCACTTGACTTTCCTCGCGCCGAGATTTTGTTTTTCAGTCCATTCGTCGCGGGGGCATGGATTCGACACAAAAGATGTCCGGGAAAAATTTTGCGAAAGAAAATTGTTTTGAAAACAGTGAAAGGTTCGCGGTGAAAAGGTGCCGCGACGGCCGAGTGAGTCACAAAACTGCGTGTGCCAACGAAAAGGAAAAACATTCAATTATCGGAGTACGAACAAAAGCAAAAGCCAGCAGAAAAAAATACCAAAAAATCGATCCCAGAAACTGAAGTGTCAGCGATTCAATGGAGCTAGAATATACTGTACTTTCACTTCGTTTTAAAAGGATACCTTGTTCAGAAATGCTTCAAAGGCGAACGACAAAATTTAGGCAAACCCAAGTGCTGAACGTTCTTATACTGTATTACGCTGAAAGACTTTCTTCAAGTACTGCTCGGGTACATTGTTTTAAACTTGAACTGTTCCTGGTCAACGATGTCCTGGGACATGCTCAACTGCCCGGTCTTGGTTAAAAGTTGCCAACACTTTTTTTTTTTACTTTTGCAAATATTGCATGCGGTTTGACCACAATAAAAAGCAACGCTTGAACTTCCAACGGGAAATAATTTTTAAAATTACGGAGAGGAAAGAAAACACATTTTACAGAGGATGAACTTAGAGGAACATGCGCGGATCCTGAGCGGACTTGATATGATCTGAAAACCAGGGATTTTGAAGAACACTTTTCTCATGTTTGGTCATGTCTGCCTAGCCTGTTAGTTTTAACAGGTAAGGCAGATACCTTCTCAATGTAATCACCAAAAATGTGTATACACTTCTCAGTCCTTTTGATGCGTTGAAATAGGCCATGAAATGTTCAGTTTTTAAATTTCGAAGCTCCCGGCCCAAGAACCGCAGCAAACAAGCTGATCCGCGTGGAACCGTTTAACCCCTATTATGCGAAGGGATTTCTTCAAGTTTTAACAAATGGCGAACGAGTAGAACGCAAAAAGTATTTTCAATAAAAGAATATTACTTAATGACGCTTCCGGTTTTTGACTATGTACAGAAATTTAATTGATTGAATCATAACAATGTGAAGGGCGCACTAAAAACATAACTGGTTAGAAATTGTCCAGGCGAAAGCAGAAACGTTAGAAGGTTTTTGCCAGACAAGTGAAGGGTTCGTTTCAAATGGAGTACTGCACTTAGCCGGATCCCTAACCATAAATCTAGGGTTAACAAATAAATGTTCTCAATGGAAGCGATTAATTATTCAAGGTTAGATTATTCGATAATGTCACTATACTTTGGCGGAAAAAATGTTTCTCAAGGCAATGTTGAAAACCTCCGATTTGCACCTCCAATTTTTTTATAATGGGAATTGAAGCTTTTCAACAATAAAAAATTGGTAACTCTGCCAATAATATTCCAGGCAATCCTAAAACGCATGAACCATTCCTTGAACACCAAACTCATCAACGTTTCAAATACTACAGTTGCATCCCCTCATTTCTCAACGACTAACGTCTGGCACACCGTTTAGATCGATACATCATAATGTGCTTCGCAACACCGTCTCAAATCCCGTGCCGCATGAAGGTAAATCATGCTATCCCCTTTCACAAAAAATTAGTTCGAGTATCGCTGCACTCATCATACATATCCGAAGATCTTGATGGCATTCTGATTGCATGCCGGCTACCGAGAAAGCGCTTCAGCCCTTTCGTTTAACAGATCCTCCAATCGATAAACCTTTCCTTCGAGAACCCCATTTCCTCTCCGTTACATCCGTCGAGACGAGACATTTTCTTTTCCCGTCGTCTCTCGATTCAAAAATATGCGACCAACATTTTTTTCAAGCATCAACTCCGAATAAAATATCGTAAAGTAAACTGAAAAAAAAAACACATTCTAGAGACGCTAAGGGAATAGCAGACAGAAGAAGGTTACAGCTGCTCGTAACTGAAGTTTCAAGATCGAAAAAGGGTCCTCGTTCATCAACATCTCAGTGACTCCACACGACCTGGAGACATGCGCTGAATACCAAAGCAATCCTAACGAAGGATATTTCTCTTGTGGTCCCAACCTTGCTCCAAAAACGCCTAAACTCGCTTAATTCGCGACGAGGCAAAAACAATTATACTGTATATGTTTTTCTGTACCCCGATAACTCAACGACTGCATTTAAACGGCAAATATCAACTACAATACAGGTCAGGAGAAAAGCACCCACCCAAAAGGCACCTGGGAGAAAAGGTCCCAGAAAAATCGCAGCCAGGAGAACAGCCATTGTCAAAAATTACCCGATGATCCCATCGTTTTCCGGGATCGAATTGAAGTATCGTGATTTTTTTTAGCTTATTTTTCTCATATGCAGTGATTTTAGCATGGCGTGATTTTCCGTCGGGGTGCTTCTGGGTGTTTTTCTCTGGAATGCATTCAACTTGGTCTTTCATCCCTGGTGATAATAATTGGGTGCTTTTTCCTGCTAGGTTCTTTTTGTCTGTGTGCTTTTCACCGAGCCTCAACAAATGCTGAAAAGTTGTGTAAGAAGAGGGAGCAACCAAAAAAAGGAAATGAATGCAAGCAAACGTTCAGTCAAACATGAACATACACACACACACGAAGTCATGACGAAACCGGAGCCGCGGTTTTAGAATCATATCTACACGAGTCGAAGCCTCGAGCTCAGAAGATCATTTTCATCCCATATGTCCCATTTCGCCGAGCCCGACTTGACCCCGGGTCTCAAATCTGACCTCACGCGCTCACCCAAACGACCCCCCGAGTCACACAACACCGCATTTCATTACAACCGCCAAAGGAAAAAAAAAATCGGCAACAGCAAGGCACTGAATTAATCGTACACCCCCTCCGACATTCGAGGCAAAACCAACAAAAGGCCCGGGACTGACACCAGCCAAGCCGGCAACTAGACACCCCGAATTAAAACAATCCAGACGGCGAGAAAAGACTTCTCTTCGCGGTTCGTGTACCTTTGACCTCGTTCCGAAAATAACTCCCTGGGAATCAAACCGCGACAACGTATTCGGAAGATGCACAATAATAATTGCTATTCCTCGTCAACCTTCGGGCTGAATCCGGGCGGAACAACATCTTCAAGACACATGACCGTTGTTTTTATTTTTCTCCTGGCACCAAAATAATGCTGCCTCGCGAGTTTGAAAAGTCCGTCGTTTCGTCCCACGGATTCTCCAGAGACAACAGGCTAATTCAGCGTATCTACGCATAAACAAAGCCTGATGCAGAGAAAATCAATTTAAATTTTTTGGGAGAAGTAAATTCCGTCATTTCCAATTAAACTGCCCCAAATGTCCGCCGTCTGAAATTCATCACGCACTCGGTCGGCAAAACAAAATCATAAGCCCTAAGCATTTCGACACACCGTTTCGAAAAGATTTTGTAAAACATCGCGAAGGACGGAATTTTTCTAGAATTTCCCTTTCACGATTTTTTGGGCGTATTCCTCTCCGAAAATTTATGATTTCTTGATAATGCCTGATCGGAGTTCTGCGCACAGCACCATTAAAATGAGTAATCTTAAATTGAATTTATAATCATAGCTCAAGAAAATGTCTCGGATCAGACATTTCATAAATCAATGTTACAGTGATTATCTTTCGAATATCCGATTAAATTAGATTTGGCAAGAATAATGAATCATACAATGATGTACAAATGGGGTTCCTTTTACTGTACTGCTTAATGAAACGTACGTTCCCCGATCACATGTCAGCGATATTCAACAGAAAAAATGTGTGCTACCATATTTTGAAATAAAATTTAAAAAATACGCGAGCTAAAAATTCGAAATTTCAGTGGTAGGGAATAGGAGGAAAAAAACTTCATACAAGGCCTGTTTATTCTCACTTCCGCCGACCGAATGGAAGAAGAAAAAAAATAGCTCACGGGGTGAAAACGAGGCGCTGCTTCCTTCAGGTTCCAGCATTGGTGGAGGGTGGAATAGAATCAAGACGCTCGAAAGTAAAAACCGCGGGCACGAACCAGACCACAGAATTAATTGTAACCCGTACGCAGAGATTGCTTAATGAACCCAGAGGCCCCGCAACGGTTCCGTCGAGTAGTCATAAAACGAAAACAGACTCACGAGGGAAAGGTAAAGGAGGGAAACTATTCCGACATACTCGATTCCGTGGAACCACCAACTATAAAACCGTGTTTATGCTTTTACAACACTACTACAGTATAGTAGAGTAGTGTACACAGCACTTTTTCCCTCACGCATTGTGACTTGAGAAATCGGTGTGCCCAGGAATACTTGGCTTTCTACGTTTGCATAAAATCTTGTCAAAAGTATGCGGTAATTTAAAAATGTTACTGTATTGCATCCATTCAAATGACCCATGAATACTTTCTTCGTGGAACATGTTTCACCCAGTTGAACGTATCAACCACTGCCGATTATTATGAACTGAAGTCAGAAAAAAATAAGCTGCCTTCTTTAAATTAGTGGGATTTATACAAAATTATACAGTATGATGTATGCAACAGCATGAAGAGAACAAACCGTTCTCGTGTGGATTTTGTGAAGAGGAACTTTAAAAATCTAAATTCACTCTATACTGGACAAGATGCGTTATTCGAATAATACATTCTCTCGGAGTTTCTTTCACAAAAATTCAGTGTTTCCAGGCAACAAAAATACGAACATACGAAAATCAAAATATTTTGACACGAGAGGTACGAAGATGAAAAAAAAATTTCTTCCATCATCCGATTTTCTAGAATAGACCATAGAAGGCCATCAAAAGCGTACAGTTCGTGTTTTACCGACTTCTTTCACATTGTTCGACGCTTTCACTAAAATTAGTCTTCCAAGTCATCGCTTGGTGCTAAAATTCCCGCTTTCCTTCATGTGAGACACTTCTTCGTAATGAAATGCCGGGAGACCGACCTATTTTGAACTCAAAGCGAGAAAAGTATTCTTCAACACGTTCGAAGCGAACCTCGCTAATATCGATCAGGTCACTAGAAAAGTTCGAAATTAAATTTAAAAAAAAATTATATAATGTGCGTTGGATTTAAAATTGTGCAGTGCGACGTTCACACATTCCGTTAGCAGCTTTTTCTTCTTCCGGTGCACTTCCCCTTCCTTCTTCCCTCCCTACTTCCTTCCTTCTTTCCTTCCTTCCTTCAACGACGACAGCAGCTCCGGAATGCAGAATCGCCCTCCCCAGCGTCGGACCGTGGCGGAGGAACTCGAGCGTGATTTCTTGCCCCGCATCGCGAGAAACCACGCGGCCCGATTCGCCCTTTTACCTCAACCGCCTTATCCGCTTCAGCCAGTGATTCGAGAAACTTCCATCCGGAAACTTCCTTTTTCCGCTGCTTTTTTTTTAAAACTTCAAATAAACACATTTTCCACACCAAGTACTGCGCTTGAGGGCGCTGAGGAATGGTCGAACGATTGTAACACGCGGAAATAAACTCAAAATTGCGGTTAAAAACGATGCGATGAAGATATCCATCGCCGCCGCGTGGTTTTCTATTATTTCTTCAAAGTGTTTTTTTTTTTTTCAATGATGAGACTTGAACCTCGATAAATCGAACCTCCACGAAAACGTCTCTATGCGGATTTTTTCAAGTCTCAGTTTTCATTTCTTTAGAAAAATGCATGAAAAATCTTCCCAACTCAAAGGATTTCCTCATGGAACTTCCGCTACTAAAATTTCGGAATGCCTCTCGGCTATTTTTATTCTTTGAAGCAAACAGAAAGAGAAAAGCAATGAAAATGTAACCAGATGTCTTTGAAAAGAAATTAAAGACTAATAAGGCAAAAAAAACTCTTTCCTCCAAGTTCAGAATCAAGTCAATTCACTCAAGGCAATTTAAGGCCCAGAATAATACCAATTACAACTACCCGTAAATCTTTATTCTTTCCCACCCAATACAAATGCTCTTTCAAGTAACTCAATTTCTTAACTGAGCCCTTGAATTTCGAATTCTGGGATATTGACCGCAAGGTCGTACTTCATTGAAATTTACACGAAGCCTTGAATAGATGTTTAAAACGTAAACATTCAAGAAAATCTTGGAGCATTGGCCAGAAATGCACTAAGTGACTAAGACAACGAACCAAGGAGAAACGTTGAAGCGTCAAAATGTTAATTATTAAGGCATTGTCCAGAACGTTTTGATTCCTTTCCAACGGATCCAATGTCGAACATACTAAGTCGGAACCCGAATGATAGTTTTATTCACTATCGTTTTAGACCTTTAAAAAAAACGTATGTTGAATTTGTTCGCGGTTTGCGACATTTTGGGTTTGATTGGCTCAGAAATGAGCTTTCGAAAACTGCTCTCAAAAAGTATGCAAAGCGCTTCACATGATACTGACTTCGCGCACAGCAGGACTGAATAAAGTTACCTTCTCGGTAATATACTTAAATAATCAAAGCGGCTTTCCTCATCAATCAACGCTCAGAAGACGGAAACAAAAATATGCTAATTGAGCGACAGTTAGCCCGCGTAGTTGCCCGAGGCAATCATGTCTTGAATCGGTAATAAGATTTACATATTAAATTTTGAAAAGAACACGTTGGGGGCTGTCACGAAAAAAAAACCTAATCTCGAGAAAGAACCCTGACCGCACATACATCAACACTCTGAATTTAGAATTTAAAATTTTCATCAGTCTAAAAACAGATCAAAACGTAGCCACCGAGGAGAGGGAGAAAAGAACAACAAGCTAGCAAAAGCTTCCCGTTTCACGAAACTGAATAATAATTTCCACCATTCTTGACAATTAGCTATTTTCGATATTCTTACGGGATGCGTTCAAAGGTATTTGGAATATCGCGATTCCCGTTCCGAAAATGTCCCGCGCATACTTTCTAAAGCGCTTCGAAATTCCACAAACCTGTTGGACGAAGACCGCCGGCGAATGCTGATTATTATGCCTCGGAATAAGTTCACATAATTAACTCTGGAATTTCCCCGCAAATGGCACGTAGCCGCAATGACATGACCTGGAATCCCAAAACATTCTTCGTCGACGGGGCCCACTTGGGAGGAAATGATCGTGTCGTTCCATCGACGGGGTCGATCCGACGACTCATCGCGTGACCCACAACAAAGAACGGGTGTCCGAAACGATGACAAGAAAGACAGGAAGGAAAGCTACGAAGGAATTAATCAGGACAGCGTCAGATGGGGTCGTGACCTATTCCAACAACAAAAAATAGTTTTCTCAACAGATTCAACATTGATTGAAGGACAGGATTGAATCCCCCTCACAGTTAACAGTTTCCTACGCCTCCGTGGAGGTCATGAAAGAAAAAGGCGGCCGTTCATTAAATTTTTTCCACCAACGTTGAAGTGCCCGAAGCTACATACCTACATGCATCGCAAGAGCGATAAATGTTCAGTGAAGTATTCATATTCCGTTCCCTAAAAGCATAGTTTGTCCCCTTGAATATTAAGTTATACGGGATCTTTTCGGCTAACCGTCCGTGGACCTGCAAAAAACAGTTCAGAGCTACGCCGGAAAAAAGTAGACCAATTTACGATAAATTGTCCAGAACGGTTTCAACTCTCCCTTGTGAATACAAAACCGGAACGAAAGTCGATCCAATTAGCGTTTCAACACGCTCGATAATAAAATTTTGAAGTTGAATTCGCGATCTATTTTTTAAAACTACGCCCGACAAAATTTACTGGTTCCTCATTCCCAATATTTTCACAAAATTCCTCGAATTGGTACATACATTTCGTCGATTTCTTGAATTCCAGGAGTTTTGATCTTGTATTGAACTACTGTACTGTACTTGTAAGATTATAAAGGACAAATGTACAACAACGCATCCAGGACTTTCAATCATACTGTACCTATAATTCTTATCTGGCGGTGTTCTTTACACTTGGCCTGATGAAAAGTTTCCCAAAACGCATCAAAATTTATATCAATTATATAATGTGATAAAAGATATCGTTGAAATATAGGACGGTTTCTTTCGCTGAACAATATTTCCAATGATCAAAACATGCAGTAGTTGAGGAAACAAATGAATTCTGGAGGTGTGGGAAAATCAGAGCACAAAAGTCAGAATGCAAGTAATCCATATTTTTTTATAAATAGAAATGGTGGTCATAGAAATTCATGTAACTAAATAAAATCAGATTTTCATGGAAATATAATTGAATAACGGGAAAACCTACGCAGCTCTAGAAGCTTAGAAACTAAAGTAACACTGCTACAAAAAATCAAATCAATCAATTGCTTCTGGTCGGCCTTCAAGCTGAATTACAACAGCAAATGCGTTCTACTCGTAAACTTTTCTTCGTGGCCAATATTTTCCTACAGAAAACTCGATTTGCATTTTGAAATCGCCTTTTGTAAATTGTACATGAATGTAAAAGAAAGAAAAAAAAGAAGTAGTCGGGCACAGGAGAAGCAACGAGCGACCTTGATGAATACATTCCAGAGGTTCATAGTGCACGGCATCAAGTTCCGCGTCAAACACCCCAGTTATCACGAAGCCTGTCCCAACATAATTACAATAATCTCGGTCGTTTGAACTTCAACCCGGGCGCGAAATTTGCACACGCCAGCCGATTCCCACGACTCCAGATCGTGCCAAATAGCGCAGCATTCGTTCCTGATCAGTCTGATTTTTCAATAAACAAAAACGGGCAGTTAGAACCCTACTAGACGACGAAGAAAAAAAAATCTCGAACCAGATCACACACGAACATTCGTGAGCAACAAAACCCATGACCGCACGTCAATCAAGAGCAACTTCAAGACAACGCAAAATGCACTGATAAGAGGGCATTGCAAAAGCAAAAAACTTGTTCGGATTGTCGGGCCACGAAAAGTTGCGCAATATCGCAGCGAAAGCGCCCAGGGCAATAAACCGTCATCGGTAAACAAAAACACTTTTGTTTCCGATGACAATGACAAGAGATTTGTAATCCAAACACAATCGTCCCGGAACAGTTACACCCTTGAACCAGACAAGTGACATCATCTGGGAAAGTTTCGCGGGATTCTGACGGAATGCGTGTCGAAAGCACAAAACCAGAGTTATTTTTGACCTCGCTTTGCGGGGGTCTTACCGACGCACACACACACACATACACCCTACCAGAAATTTCGCATTCCTGAGATCCCAGTACGGCAGACCATTCTGCTTTACTTGCTCAGAAGTTTCGCGTTCCAACAAATTTGCGTTCACTATAACCGTCAAATTCCAGAGAGGAATGGAGAGAAACGCTCGTGCGGAATATATTTCGAAGCAGAACGAAATCTGACAACACGGGAAAAATAAGAGGAAAACGCATCGTCGAAAAACATTTGCGAATTCGTAAAAAACATCCGGGTAAAACCAGGAAAACCTATCCGCTTTTTAAACAGAGGTATTTTCTGAATAGATGAAGCGATTTTATTTACATTCAACATCGAAGTTCATTAAAATACATTTCCAGTAAGATTACACGTCTAAGCTCAGACTGCACCGGTGTATCATCAAGGATTTTTGAAAATAAATAATGATGAAGAGGTTCTATGCTTCCTCATTCATTTATTCGCAATTTTCTCTTTATAGCACGTTTTTTAATGTCGGATATTGAAACAGTTGACAATTCGTCTTCCACCATTCCAACAACAGTTTGTACCGCTCATATAAGTTGAACATGTTTACAGCTCAGGAATGGAACATTCTAAAAAAAAAAAGTCACATGCGGCACAACGTTGTGGAGGGCATGCTAACAAGTATCCCTGAAAAGTAGGGATACTAAGGTTAGCATCCATAAAATATCAGGATTAGACTAGAAGCAAATCAGAACTGCAGTATTTCAGATAACTGACGATCAACTATCAAACGCGAGAAATCAAGTGCCAACAACCGGATCTTTCACCATCTATTTATTGGCCTTGGCGATCACATCAATACTCTACAACCAAGGCCGAAAATTCGACATAATTTTCTCAAATATTCTTGGATAAGATTTTATTGCGAATTCTTCCAAGGCGTCCACTTGAACCGTTTACGAGAGAAACATTTTCGGTGTATAAGGAGGACATTTACCATCACTGAGCGGTTGCTATGTCCTAAAGTAATCGGGTTCAGTGGAGAAAATTACCGACCTCGACAGAAGAGGGAGAAGTTAAGATGAGTGATACTTTCGAACGATTCAAGGTAACACCTCTAAAAGAATTTAAAATCAAGCTTCATTCGAGTAATCGTCATGTTTCTTTCATTTTTCTCATTCCAGATCTAACTTTTGAAAGAAATAAAATAGTTTCAGAGCGAGGTTCTTGGAACCCAACTCTCGAGAATGTTCTTATTGATTATGTGGGGGGGGGGGGGGGGGATCCAAAGCCTTTTTTTTTTTCGGGAGAGAGGGGGGGGGGGGGGGGGGGGGGGGGGAATTCAAAGTCATTTTTCTTTTCCGGAAAGGTTTTAAATTTCCCTTTTCTTTTCGCGCGCAAAAAAGGGACACATTCAATTTGTCGGTGTTTGTGTGTCTCCCAAAAGCACCATCATTTTATTCGGAAAAATTCGCTTGATAGCGTCGTCATCTCAACACCATTCAATACCCGAGCGGAAAAAGGACAAAGTTAAAACTCCAAAAATCTTCAAGGATTAAAAACTTCATCTAACCATTCCACAAGACATCGCTGGTAGGAAATCGGTCATTTAAAAAGGCCAACGTCGTCCGCATGAACGGAAAGTGCAGACCAAGAATGAAGTACTGAAAAGGATTCCTTTTCATTAATGCATGGCGTGATCGATTCACGTCAGCTAGCCCTTCCTTTCGCTTTTTCTTTTTTCGGAGAAAGCAGCAAATGGCTTACATATGCAGTACAGGTCAGCATCCCTCGGCCTCGGGAAGCCAAGATTAATCGGTCGGATTCTCATCACTCGTCTTATGCCAAAAAGAAAAAAAAAACACACAAACCAAGTTTTTCGCCCACCAGCGATTTTCAACACGAGATAGCCATTGATGTTCAAGTTACTCTCTTCGCAACAGCCTTAAGAGGCTCGTACAATATTTGGAATATCACGCCCTCCCGTTTCCCGGCGCCGCGTTGGGAATACGACAGCAGGAAGCACCACTTCCTTCGCAAAAAGGGAAACGGAATTTTTTTTCAAACTTGTCAGTCAGCGAAATGACAGCTCGCAGGAAGACGCCCAAAGAGTGAATGAAAATCGCGGGCTTGCTGTCAAGTCTCCGAATCACACGAGTATGCGTCATTCGCCAAGACCCGCTGATGGAAACAGCATGATTCAAAGAAGTATTTCCGTCGGTCTGTTTCAATGTCTGGCTTGGGCATTGTGGGCGGGGTCAAGTACAGAACCAGTGATCTTGAATTTTCTGTGCGTAATTCAGAAAAAAATGCAACACCATTTCTCTGAAACGAGATTTTGTCAGTATATTTTCAGCGCATTTTTCAGGACTCGTCATCTTAACATGTAAAATTCCCGACATACCAATTTCAGCACTATTCGCAGAACTTTAAATTGTCCATTACGAGCTTTTCAGTACCATTCGCAAATCTTTGATGATACAGGGTCATCTTGGAAGGTTTGGACCGCCTTGATACCTCTCGAAAATGTTTCAACACTGAGATCACTCAGTGATACAAAAGTAATGGAAGATTTGATGCAAATTGTTCCTCTTTCATGCACGGGTGGAAAGATCAGAAGAGAGAATAAAAGCGAAGATCTAAAATTGTCTGAAGAACCCGCGATGCTTTGATCATTCAAAACCAGGATTTTTCATCCTTTTTCGGATAGTGCAAAGTTCAAGACAATTCTGTCTTTGTACACCTTTCACTAGAAATTACCAATCAGCAGTGACATCGATGAAAAGAATAGTTCAATTTGTCCTCAACATCATTTCTGAGCACCAAGGACGCCTTTGATGAGCGGAAAACTAAAAAATCGGACGTCATGCAAAATACCTCGTATTCTCGGGAGCGAATAGTTAAAATGTGATGGCCAGTCAGGAAACCTTCGGTTGAGATTCCCCGATTTTTCAATTGAATATGCGCTTGCACAATATTATGAGCATCCTTCAGCAAAAAAAAAAAATGTTACTTCCCAGAGAAAATCCAACCCGCGACTTTTTAAAGGCGATATCCTGACTTATGAAAGACGGAAGCTTGTACACGAAATCTATGAGGAAGATTGAAGGCTCAGGTGGTACGCATAACTCACCATTGCGAATCGACTCATTATTATCGTCAATTCGCATACTGACGGCGAATTTGCAAGCGATCTAGCCTTTCATCATCGCATACAATACTTCATCCGAGGCCGGGTTGCGTAAGACTACCAAAAAACAGTGGACATACCATCGATGTACTCGAACTTGAGATAAATTTTATTTCCAACATATACGTCACTCACTACGTTCAATCGATCGTAGAAGAATGATTATATTTTAATGTAATGTAAAATACAGTAAATGTGTAATGTAATTAAATCCGATGCAGCCTCAATAATCTCAACACTTTTGAAGCAGCGACCCGCTGACGATTTAAAAAATGATTTTCTAACCACTCCATCTTTTGGCGAAGATTTCCAAGTTCCATAATTACAGTGATAGCTGAATAAAACAGAGTACCAAACCGGAAAAAAACTACTGTATATAAAATGCCTTAGGAAGGTGAACGCGATTTTGCGCGTTCAATTGAAAATTGTTTTTCATGCCAAAAGATATTACGGGATAAATAAAATAGGGAACTGCTTGAAAGTTATTCGAAATAAAGATACTCAATACTGTACTGTACTTGGAAATTCCACGCTTGGTGTATGCTCATTTTTCTTTCAGACTTTGTTTTTCTCATTAAATGTACAAGCGTCGGTCCCCGACACACGGACGATGTCTCGAGATACGGACAAGTAACCACAATTTCTAGACGAATGGAAAATTTTCATTTTTAAGCATTTTGATACGTCTTGAACAAATCGAGCTTCTTATAATCACGAATATTAAAAATCAAGTTTATTATAAATTCATTGCAATTAATAGTCCGAAGAGGCTAATTTCGTGCTTCTTTACTCGCAGCTTTCCATCATCTGTGCACAGTACAGGAAGATTTATGCATGGTTTTTTTTCTTTTCGAGATCTTCTCATGCCAGAAGGCCATATGACGCGTGGTTTCTTTCTGCAGTATTAATTTTCTGCATCTGGAAGTTAGTAAAAGGGGTTTATTCATTCTTGGGAAACTTTTTCCAAATTACTGAGCAACAGAAGAAACAATTAAATATACTGTACTCCCATTGAAGTCAAAGGGAAAACGTGATCCAACATGCGAAAGTTCCGAAATACTGTATTAACAAGGTCCAAGCACCAATCGCGTCCACATCTCGGGACCCAACTGTATTTTGCGGCAAGTTCAGGTTCTTTCGTAAAATCATACTGAGCGCCAAGCCGAAGCGTGACCTATAATACCACGCGACCAATACTCGCGTAAAAACGATTTTAATACCGTACTGTGCAAACTTGATTCTTCTGCAACCCTGCGGAGGAGAGGGGGGAAGTGAGAGAAGGGAGAGAACAGCACAAATACTGTACAGCAGGATTTGTTTACTACCCAACACGCCGTTCGTGCTGACAATTCCGCCGCAAGAATATTATCTCGCATATCCTACGCATTATGACGCACGAGCTCCTCCGCTAAATGCGGCCACAGTATTAATAGGACGCACGCATCTGGACTCGGGATTCTGGGCAAAAGAAAAGCGTTTTCGCCCACGGGGCCCGACAGACAGCGAGGCCACGCACAGATGCCAAGTATTCATCCTACCTACACCATCTGGGTTCTCCCTTAGAATTATACCAAGAAGGGAAACGATACAAGTTCATGCAGCATGAAATCTCTGGGCAAATGCTGAAAATTTACAGAATATTCCAGGAACCAAGCAATCATTCGCTCGAAAACACCAACAGGCCTCGCAGCAAATGATGAAGCAACTTCTCAGAAATGCGGAACAAAATAGTTACCATCTCAAGACAAACAATGACCGTAAAAATAAACGCTGTTACAGGCATACGCTGCACCAAAGATCTTTATTCAAATCAAGATGTTCATCCCTTTTAGTACTACTGTGCATAAAAAACATCCCTTTTAGTACTACAGTACATAAAAAAATAACCTCTTACTACTGCAAAGAGAAGTACTGTACAGTCGTTGAATTGTTCTTCTATGATTGCAGCTGTTGACTCGCTGGATAATCCTTAGTTCTCTTTATCTGAATAGAATTAAAACGAAGCTGTCATCAGCCATGGGATTCAAATTGAAATATAATTATTCTACAACGTCAATAAAGTGCCTATTTGACTGAGAGGTCCAAGAACTTTTTCGCGAACAGTGAATCAGAAGGATTTGGCCGAAGATGAAAAAAGTATAATTATCAATTTATCAAAACCAAGCATCAAGCAAGGAATAAATCAACTTGGGGCATTAATATTCCCAAAACTATCAGCACAATTGTGAATTTCGCCAATTCTGCAGCGTTAATATATGCGTCATTACTAGAATCCATTCAATAAAATTAAAATAAGGAAGAGAAATTTATTTCCCGAGCTTGAATTACTCTTCAATTACTGTACAGTAGTTTCGTTCTTCAGAAGAGTAAGCGGAAAAAGTTTCAACCCCAACACATACGGTGTTCGAACTATGGGAATGCCCTGACTTGGGCTCAATTGCCCAGCAATTAGCACCCGAAACCGTTAAATGGGTAAAATGAATCAAGTTCACATCAGATCATACAGACAATCTCACTCCCGAATCCCGAACTTCAAAAAAGAACGCATTCGTAGCCACTTTCATGCGCCGGAGGGGGTCACCTTACGGGCATTTCCGGTTAACATCTGGTTTCCACGCTTCACAAATCAAACGGTTCTCGGAGATCAATAAATCCAGAACTTCACCTTTTATATTTTCGTCTCAAGATTATTTCTCGGCTTTGAATGCACTTCCGATTCCTCAAAAGAAACTACATGGTCTTCGAACGACAACAATGCGGCGTTCAGTGCTATCAGAAGTAGGTACAGTATAGTACAGTACTTCAAGGCACCGTAAAAAAACGACCTCGTTCGAGATGGCCATTTTCCGATTGTTCAGAATTCACTTGTCTACAAATTGCCGCAGCGACCATGGGAACCAACAACCTACTCGAACATTCAAGTAACGTAACCCAACATTGAAATGTGATCATCAGCATACACTACGAACTGAAATAAGCTTTCCTACGTTCTTTAAAAATAAGATTCTGATTGATAGAACATTTCCAGCAAGGTCGCTTCAGTCAAAACTTGCATTCACAGCACACAAACAAAATACCCGCATGGAGATGTTGAGGACAGCTGGCTTCGAGAACACTTGACATGAGTAAACATTATACCGGATTTCGAGATAATTTGCGCGATAAAAATGGATGAAGACATTTCCTGAACGCAATGATGTTATTTTTTTTATTTTGATTCTTAGCTTATTAGCTCCTTCTATTTATTTTCATTTGCACTTTCACAGAACACTCAAAAAATTATGCAAATTTGGAATAGCTGCAAGTTTGGCAAGAAGTGTCTTTAATTGCTTCACTTGCTTCAGTGTCTTTCATGGGCATTTCTTCGAATACATGGCCGTTTCTATTCATTTTAAACGTTGTAATGCTGTTTTAGAGAATAATTTTTAGTTTAATCGTTGCCAGATTAAGTCTACTCATTTGAGTATTAAACCTTCCAGTATGCAAGAATCGAATCGACAACAGGCAGTTTAAAAGTCAAACTTTGAATTTGCGCAAGTAAAACTACAATATAAAAATTGCGGCTTGTACAGTACTAGGGTAAGTTCAATTACACAGTATATTGAGAAGTTTGAGGCTTCTGGTTTGAAAATAAAAGTCATGCTGTTGTATTTAGGGAGTTTTTCTGTTTTCTTCACTCCTATTATTGTATCACTTTTCATTCTAAGACAATTCAATGTTGTGAAATGAAAACTTGGCTACAGGAATTTATTTTAAAACGGGTTCATCATCTGCTATGCGGATCTAACCAGAAAAACTGAACGTTTTTTAAGAGAAAAAGGCAAATGATTGAATACATACTCATTCGAAGCAACCAGGCGTCAAACTGCTAAAAACTGTCAGATGTAAGCCTCCACAGCAATCGAACGATTCCCATTTTCCCCAGTTTTCCACTTCTACAGAATACTGTACATTTCATTTCGCAACGTTGCAGCCTAGACGTTTCACAGCTGAAACTTGTTAATTAACCAGAGAAACTCTCCAGTCAGCACAGCTAAAACAAAAGAGGGGCGCGGCTTCAAAATCACCAAAACATTCCGCGAGTTCGAATTCATCCCACCCGCGTCGTCGAAGCTCTCCCACAAAGCACCACTTCTCTGGCAAGAAGTTCAGCTGGCAAAACAATTCCGGCGAACATGAAAATGAACAGGAGGAAGTAACGCAATTCTCTCGCGGCGCAAACTTCGCGGTTAGGCGTATAGCCCTCGCTTTTGCACCGGACGTGGTTTTCAGCCAAATCCTAAATTCCCCGAGATCGCGTTTCGCAACTGAGCGCCAATTCAACGGCGGAGGTGGAGAAAAATATTCAACAACCCAGTTTTAAAAAAGAGGGGAATTTTTCCAAGTGTCCCACTTCCACACGGCGATCTCGGGAAGCAAAAAAGAAATAATATAATAAGGAAATCTTGAATTCATTTGGATAAGAACTAGTTTTTTAGTGTGTAGATGAAACGACGTGAAAAAATATTTTTAATCGGAATTTATTACGTTCATCGTAATTCTGAGAAGTTGAAAAACGGAAAATATGTACACACCGTTTTTCTAATATAATACTAATTAAAAATACTAATACTCATTAAAAATTTCTAATACTCATTAAAAATCTCGCTTATGCGAACTACGGTAATTTTCATCACGAATCATCATGGAACAACCTATAAACCACACCAGTCCAACATATTTTTCAAGTTCATCAAAGCAAGATGCCAAAAATATAGACAAAAAAAATGATGTCTTGCTCAGAGCAGTGCAGTTTCGAAGTTGAACAAAAAAACTGGTACTGTACTACAGTAATAAAACTAATAACGCTAATATAATTTGAAAATAATGATTACTGTTCTGTATTTACTCAAGTACTGTACCACACGCACCTTTCGTTTCAAAATCACGGCAGAAAAGTGAGGTACGCGTTGTATGTGGGTATACAGTACTTATTGAATTACAGCAAAAAAAGTTATAAAACCAGAGATATAGGAGAGTTTCTGTAGGTAAAACTAATCAACAGGAAATTTTGTTAGGCACCAATCCCGTTAAAATGCTTCAGATTATTTTACTTATTTCTGGGATTATTTACTCGAACATAATAATTAGCGAGAAGTTCGAATTTCAGAAAGAGAACAACTGGATTGCACGTTTTATGCGGGGATAAACACTTGGGCAAATTCACCACTAAAAAATTGAAGTACAGTATACGCATTAGTCGAAGGCGAGTGGTACTCACGTAAATATCGTTCTTCGGCAATCATAGCCAAACTGGGACGGTTAACAGAGAAATAAAAATTCAGCAGGTATCAGCAGCATTTAATCTTGTCATTTTCCCCAGCTACACGTTCTTTGAGTAGTTTTTACGAATTAAAATCTCGATTAAAAGGGTCGTCAGTAATCTAGGGGCGAGATGGCCAACGCTTGGTTTTTTAAACATTCTACATCATCATCGGAACTGGATTCGATAGTACAGTGGATCTTTAAAAAACTCAATTGCCTCGGTAATTCAATTATTGCATTTGAAGAAAAATGCATCATCACCTTGAGAAGGTCACAGGTTATTTGTATCCCGATTGCGCAATTGGTTCTACTGTATTTCGATATGCACGATAGTCATACCATACACTCACATGAATGAAAATCTTCGTCAGCGTATGGATATGAACCCCAGACACGTCTCACGAATCGACCCCAGAACAATCGCAAAAGACGAAAGGGCAAACGCAAATCATCCAGATTACCCAAGAACACGAAGTTCCTTCGACCGAAATCAAAGGTCGCCAAAGACGAGAAAACGTGACCGATCGCACAACGGAATCATTCTTGGGTCCAACCGCAATGGGAAAATTTTCTTCCAATTCGTCTTTTCTCGGCCACTTTCGGCGGTCCAGTTCAAGGATGTTACGCGGAGAAAATGCTTCTTACTACGGTTCAAAACGCACGAATTTTTCCAAAAATGGCATGATTTGCGAATTATAGTTTTGAAAATACGAATCCTTGAGAAAGCATAATTGAATCTCAAACGGAAACTTATTTCACATTCGAATGATATGTATAAATTACATTGACATGAATTACATACATTACATCCTTCTAATATAAATTACATCCTTCTTAGTCGCTTCCAAAATGTGCCTTACACAAGTCAAACTTCAAGGGACAAGCGGAAAAATTCGACTTCGGGAAACAAGCAATTTTGTTGGGGGAAAGAAAGATGATTGACAGGACATTGTAATTTGCTATATTTTGGCCGCTGAATTGATTTTCAAGTGAAGTGAGTTGACAAGATGTTGAATTTCGAAGCAAGGGCTCATTTGCTCACTTTCAAAACACATCGAGAGATTTGTATTGCTTTTCTCTTTCCTGTGTCAATGAAATACTGTATTGTAACTTCCAAAAGGCCCTCCAGAAAATTCGGGTCACGAAGATATGAGGAGAGAAGTCTTCAATTTAAAAAGGTTTTTCGTGCATTTTTTTCGAAGGAAATTCGGTCAGGGACTTCAAAAAATCGAAATTACCATGTATTTGACTTACTAGAGGTTCGAGTCAAGTTTCAACTGTAAAAAAAAATTCATCACACTTCTTAGAATTGTCGACAATATTTATTCCCTTGTTCTGTACCTCAGACATAATTAAATTTTCATTGAAGCGGTAATTTCTCATGGTTCATGCGCGAATACGCGTAGCCCGGCTGCAAAATGTAGTTCATAGAAGCGCTTTTTTGCTGCTTAAAAACTACTGTACCTTTCTCCCAGTGTACCCGCTAGTAATCCCCCGGATCACATCAGAGAGCCCGAGCGATCAGTAGCTATTTCCTACGATCCGTTCCGCTAATCACAACCTGCTCGCTGTCGGCAATGCGTCCGAGTCCTCGAGGGCACAACAAGAGAAATGCCGCAATGACCACCACGCGGAATTAGACAAGTTTCCGGCTCGGGAGAATTTCAAAACTTACTTTCTCTCGGGAAGAAAGCGGGACGAAGAAAAAAGAAAGAGAGAGAGAGAGAGAAGGGGAAAAAGTCTAACTTAGTCTACCTGCCACAACGCAGGTTGCAGTAATTAATTACTCCAGCTCACCGTCCTTTCCGGAGAACCCCGATGTCCTCATCAATCTCGATCCTAATAATCGCGCTTTTTTCTTCTTTTTCGGGATGCGGATTAATGTAGCTCTGATCACGTCCGCAACGCTCAAATCTCGGCCACCGTCACGACAAACGGATTATCTATGCACTGAAACTCTAGGTATTTCGTAATCCTCTCTGAATCAAACCGGAACGATCTACGAGTTCACCCAAATATATTTTTCTTCTCGAAGATATGATCCCATGCGTGGACAACTGAAGCATGGCTTGGTTAGGTCACACCCGGTCTGATTACGTTGCAGCAATGCGTTGCCCGCAATATATTAGCACGATTACTCATGTGCCTACACAACGAAGAATATGCGTATTCAATTTTCGCAAGAGTTGATTTAAAGCATGATTTTTCTCAAGATGCGCAAAAAAATCACTCCGAGACGCCGTCGAAATGTTCCGCAAGAACGTACGTTGATCCGATAAAAGAATAAAACAAAGCAGGATCATCAGAATTTCAATTTCAAGAACACATTACGCATCAAAAGTGCCACGAAAATAAGCTTTCAAACGATGATCACGAATTGTTTAAACACAAGACGCATTCTAAGTAGACAGGTACACTTCGTTTCATCCAATTTATGGGATCTAACTCATCAGAAGAGTTATATTTATTGCTTAGTTTTATTCATTTGCAAAATAAACGGACGTTCCTGTGGAAAGTTTCACGCTTTCGGTATTGTACTCTGAATGTTTAGAAACATATAAGCAAATTTTGAAGAAAAGATCAGAGTATCGGACCATGAAAATAAATTTCATATCCGTCTATTCTTGTAAATTCAAAAACATAAGCGCAATATTGAAAAGAAAACTCACGAATCATCCCTCGTATTTCGACCAGACACTAAGAGGCTTGTCCCAGTTGTGCGCGAGTTTTGATATTTTCAAAGTGGACGTGATAAAAAGCATGACATAGCCCATAATGTTGTATGGTTTGGAATTTTTCGGGTTTTGAAAAAGGTTTTAGATTTACACATTTACTGCATGACAATAAATGAAACTTTCCAGTTACATCCAGATTTCTCCACCCATGCTACAGGGTGCTAAAAATGTGTAAGGCTAGCTAAAAAAAATTACAGTATGCTGTTTAAACCATTTTTTTAAATGTAGAAAAAAGAATGGGTAGAACAAAAAATATATAAAATTTTAGCTGATCTAACGGATGTATAGCCGCTGTGACACGGAGGAAGAACTTCGGCAGTAACTGGTAATTTTCTATCATGCAGCAAATTGAAACACTTTTTAAAATATTAAAAAAACCGAACCTTAGAACATGGGCTTATGTACTTTTTTCACAATTACAACTCTAAAAATGTCAGGCCGCGTCCAACTTGGACAACCCTCGCATTCATCAATTAAAACTCAAGACCATCAGCGATTATATTTTCACCGAAAACAAAAACTTAGCAATCAGTCCGCTCATTTCGCTAAAACTACCCGCGAAGTATAAAACTGCAATGCTGAGGGTGTTTCCTAGGAACAAAACATCCCACATAGTGATTAGCGAGCCGCCGATCAAAAGGATTGACGTTGATCATCAATCAGCTGCTACCGACACGCATTCATCCCACCGACTAAACAGACAAGACAACCCGAGTGTTTCAACACCCCCTCGGGGAAAACTCGCGGCGGTTGAATTCATGAGTCTCTCTTCTATCTCGAGAAACAACCCATCGACAGCACTGAGGACAACTAGCCACTTGCGACACCCGCCTCATTTTATCGTTTTCTCCCTGTCGAAATTAATTAGTCGGAACCCGAGGAATCGGCAATAAAGCCCAGGGCTGTTCCGCTATGATTGCGCAGCATTTGAAGGACGGCCGCGACAATTTTCTGCATTGTTTCGGCAGAATGAAAAAGCAATAAAAATTAAACTGGGTCTGGTTTGCATCCGAATGACCCGGTTAGACAGAACGATCTCATATAACGTGACGTAACGAAGGTTCATTGGATCAATTGCATCCGAAAGTAGTTGTTCAGGGGAGGGGGGAGGGGGGGAAGGGAAGGTCAGCATTTTTGCGGCCCATACTTTTTTGTGGTAAAAAAAAGGCTGATAATCTTCCAAAATAATCGCTTCAAAAAAGGTATGCTTTCGTAATACGTGGATTAAACCGGAAATCCGAACAAAACTCTCGCATGCTACTGTTGCAATGCTCATTAACGCAAAGGAACAACCAGAATGCAAATGGAACTCTCAAGTCCGCGGGTAAAACGCACGAGCTTAGTGACTTCCAGCGACATCTACCTACGTAGGATAATTTATCCTACATCACGGACATACGACAGCACTCAAAATTCGGCATGTGCCTTAGTTCGTGAAGTCAAATGCGATGGATAATCGTATGTAAAACATCCAGTCCAGCAGTGGAACACAATATTCGAGAATAATCTGACGCGATGAATTACCCATGTTTCGCAAATCGCGATTAGATCTCGGGAAACCGGTCGGCTCAATTTATAAAATCAAAAGGTATACTACTTGTACCCTCGCCGTTTACATCTAAAATTGGGCACGGATAATCGAAGCCCCAAAAATCGGCAGTTCTACGAACCAGTAGTGTGCAAATTCATCAAAAGACATTTGAAATTTCACACCGAAATAAAAATACATGACCGCGAAGACTTTTCCCAATCATCTGCCGAACAGTATTTATGGATTATGGTTGAAAACTTTCTGATCACTTTGATACACGAGGGGTCTAACTAAATTTCTTGGAATAAAAATTGAAAGGTTCTCATCCTAAAGGGCGGCTTTTGATGGAAACGGCGGAGGCAGCCTTTGGAATCAATTCCGCGTCAATTTAAAGAATTCTGAAGGAGAAGCCGGGCTACACCGAAATCGGTCTTAAAGGAGTTAAACCGCAGTTCGAGGGGAGAAAGCTTCACTCACCTTAACAGCGTCTTGCAAGGCGTCAACCAAGCATCCAGAGTCCAGCGAGGGTTGAACACATGCGGAAAACGACGGCGTTCGCGACGACTGGCCAGAAGACGCCCAACCTTCTCCGGCGGGAGAATCCAGTGACGGCATACGCGCTCCTGCGGCGGCGCACAAATCCACGTCCACCTCGGCCACGATCGACGAAGCCGCCGCTGCGCATTCCGTGTGCGCCAGCAAGATGTCGTCCGACCATTTTATCAACTCTCCGACAGTAACATTCACCCGGTTCCTGGCTACGGCAATCGCAGCACTGCAAGCGCAGAAATTCAGAAGGTCAAAATACCCGTGTGCGATGCAACTAGACACCGCCGTAACTGCAACTTCTGCACCGATAAGTTCTCGCTTTTTCACCTTGCTGCACCACAACCAGGTTTTCAAATAATGTACTCTACTTAACACAATGTTTTAAAATTCTCCAAAAGACGCCAGCATAGAAAAGTTATTGAAAAAATATTCTGGGTGGCATTCTTGGAAACACAAATACGGTACTTGCGCATTCCATCCCAGATTTAGAAAATGGCTTTCCAGAAATGAGCAAAATTCTTATTTGTCTTTTCCATTTTCAACATGAATGCTTGTGCCCAGGTATTCAATTTTCATGCTTCGATAATGAAGTAAACCACAATTTTTTGTTTCAATGCATCAGAGCCAAATTGTGGTGGAATCGCAGAAACTTGAGACAGCGCATAGTTGGCAATTTAAATACTGCACAGCGGTGAGTTGCAACTGCAGCAAGTTTACACCGGAGCCACCATAATCCTGTGACCGCCCTACTAGGCACCAAGGAAAACTGAACGTTACTGTCGAAGTTCAGGGAACTTCCGGGAGACCCCTTTCGTTCTCCTCGATTTTGTAACTCACATTTTCAATATGTAATTGTCCACTAAGTCGATAATCATCGTAAAGCGTGATCTTCGAGTATGAACCAACAGAATTACTAAAATTTTCTAGAGCTCTGGCCATAAAATTCTCAGCTCGGCTCACGAAATTCTCAGCAGTGCAGTATCAATACATTTCAAGTGATATTCCTGAACTTGACTCAATCGAATGAGGAAATTTTTTTTCCCATAGGCAATCCACCAACCTTTTATTGTGTTAGAAAATTCCCACAGAAGTGCATGAGGAAATAATGAAAATTCTTCCACTCAATTATGATTGGAAACTAATTCACCTGCTGTGGCATATAAGTATGGACTGTGTGAGAAAGGAATGTGGGATAGTGCGCGATACATTTTTAAAATCCGGACAATATCCCGCAGAAATTTGTTGGCATCTCGAAAAAGGA
The DNA here is from genome assembly GCA_905338405.1 of Notodromas monacha. Taxonomy (NCBI): domain Eukaryota; kingdom Metazoa; phylum Arthropoda; class Ostracoda; order Podocopida; family Cyprididae; genus Notodromas; species Notodromas monacha. Next base: position 75,219 of record CAJPEX010000321.1, read on the forward strand.
AAAGGTTATCCGTCCGGAAAATCCAAGTGGGTATGCATTGTACAGTACCACAGTAAAAACTCGACAGGCAATCGAGAGACAGGATTACATTTCCTGACATAGTCAAAAAGCGTCTTAACTCTCTAATTTAGAGAAAGAATAATTTCTCTCCTTGGAATGTAACTAATTTTCTCCCCTGCCCAGCTCTCAAACTTTCTATTCCCTTTTCCAGATGCTTCAAAAAATGTAGTTACATTGATGATGCCAGGATTTATTTTCCTCTTTCATCCACGTCGTCCCACCTTCCTTTGACACATATTTCGAAATTAAATTTTCATAATTCCTTCAAGATCTTCACGCCTTTTGGCGGGTCCGAAAATTATGGCGTGACTTTCTCACCTTTGATGATTGGGTAACTTGTCTCCCACGAGGGCGAGGATATGATACACGGTATCCAAAACCACAGACGCAGCTCCAGGAACTTGCTCCCAAGCGCCTTTCTCCTCAGCGTCTTTGAGATATCGCAGGGCTCCACTCAGCTGCAAAATTAACGGATGCTCCTTCATAGCTTTTTCACACTTCTATCCACCCATTGACTCCCGCAGAAGTACTACGTGATCATAGGTTCGTCAACACGATTGCATGCGTAAAAACCGAAAAAAAATGTGAGAAAGACACCTGTCAGTTATCATAAGAATCTCTTGGGGCGGAAAAAAAATACTCGAATCTGGATGAAATTCACTCGACGTCGATGATGGTGACAGACGAGAACTACTCAAGGAAAACCAACAACATCCCAGTCGAAGGGGCGGAAAATTCATTTGAACAGACGGATTCCGCCGAACCACGTCCTTATCGCGACGCCGGTATGAACGAAGGATGGTGAAAATAAACGCTTTTTTACAGAAGAGGAAAGACTCCCTCAGAGCTGTTCCCGGAGAAACAGGATCGAACCAGGAACCAAAATGTAAAAATCGCGATAAGCTTCCCCTCCTCTCGAATGAATTCGAGCAGAGATTTCACGGAACCTGGGATCAGTTCACCCTGAACGACTAGACCAAACGTCCCAGGCAGCCTTCCGTTCATTGGTGAAAATCCTACGAACTGTTAGATCGCGAAATGAAAGAAATCAAAGTCTAACGTTTACCAAGTGGTGCGTCAACTTCCAAGAGCAGAAAAACATCGCCGCTGGACAACTCCCACTGGCTAGTATTCATATTGTTGAAAGAAGAAGAAAAAAGTAACTCTTCAAACCCAGAGAATCGACCTGTTTTTCTTATAAAACAGTCGAAAATACTTTACTTTCACACGAACAGAAACGAAGATCTTGAGGATCACTTCTTACTAGTATTTCCATTCGCTGGATGAAGGATATTGTCGGTGCAACTGCAGAAAAAGGAACGAAGTTGGTGAGCAAAACTTAATTTTATGAAACTGACACTTTGACTAATGGGTTCGTCTATCTAAACGAATGTAAATATTGTACAAACATTTTTAATCAATACCCGTTCAGAAATTCATCGAAATTTTTATATCAGTCGAAATCGGCGTGAAGCCAAAAAACCAGATAAAGTATACAAGTATAGACAAATGCAGGTCACGATAAAATTTTCCGAAAACTCCGTTTTTCTGCCAGTGTTCACTGAAGTACATCTCCACGAAAAGTGGGCAAGTTAATTTCCTAAAAATTTCATAGACTCACAACCCGAAATCCGCCAAAAATAGCATAATCGCAAAACCCTTTTCCCGTCACGTAAAAATTGAATTGGAAAAGAGTCAAGACAAACGACAGAATCCTTCCATGAAAAATTATGTCTCTCCGAACAGCACGAGTACGATCCCAAAAAAATTTAAGAATTAAAAAAATACAAAATCGATGGACAAAAGCACGAAAAATTAAGTTCCAGAATGAACGAAATGCAGCATTCACATTACGAAAGTTGATCTCGTGCACAAAATACACTTGCACACGGCGAAGGAACAGATTTCGACACAATAACTGCGACTCATTTATCCGATTCATGCACCAAAACGAAACGTAAAAACTCAAGTCCCGTCCTCATGATTAGAATGCCTCTTAGCTCCGCCACCGATTCAAGAGACTACGAACTGCACCAGCTGCGTCAAGGTGTCTGTATTCAAGTAACACATTCGTCAGCACGTGTCGGGGCCGGAAAAAGGGAACACACGACAACACGGAGTCGGCGAAGTATTTTTGAGGAGGACCGCAAAAAGAAATCGGAACGGAAGGAGAAAGATTCTGGCAGTGCGATAAATAGACTACGAACGCCGTTGAAAATACATCAGCACATCGGCAGATTTGTTGATCGGTAAGGTCATTTCAAGAAGAATCATTTTCACTTGAATAATTTTCGCTTTTGCACGGAGGTAAAAAGTTAATACACTACTTCAGATAAATCCGATTAGACTGAGCTAAAGTATTTCGATTGAAAATTAATTAAACATTGTGTTCATAAATCAAATAAAGAAATTGAATTTTCTCACGAACAGCGATTTAATGTATCAAATAACCTCTTTCAATGAAAGACACGTAACGATTCGCTAGGAAATTGAACCCTCCTCAAAAAAAAAAAAAAAAAAAAAAACAAGACAAAAAAGGGTGGAATGAAAAACCTATCTTTTCATTATGATCTAATTTTCGAAGGGATGAATCTTTCTCGGAATAATAATCCAAAGATAAGAAAATGGAATGATTGTGCCATAGACATTCGTAATCCGGAAAGGTCAGCGGTTTAAAAACCAAAAATTTTCAAAATATATATATGACGAATAACAGAGGATTATTTCATAAAAAATTATAGAAGAATTGTTTTAATATACGGTATTTCAATAATCAACCGGAGAACAAATCACCGACTGGAAGCTTCGGTTCTATCTAAATCATACCTAAAAACAGGTATGATTTATTTACCCACTTATTTAGGTAAATAAATACTGTAACATACAGTTCTTCATGGCGTAAAAATAGATCAATTAAAAAGGACTTTGGTACGACGACTTGATAGATTTTGAAGCATCAGGATTATTGGCATTCAAGAATGATGCGAAATACCGTATACGCGTTTTAATTTTCTCAGCAAATGTCTTTTTCTTATGAAAATTTTGAAAAAATCAAACCACAATTTCAGCAAAATTTCAATCGACATGCAGTAGTTTCCTCCTCAAGCTCGAATCACACACCTTTCGCTGAAGGTTGCCGATTTCCGCTGGATTCGGAGAACGCGGCGGTGACATGGTCCATGCCTTGACGTCCTCTTTACTGGCCGACGTTGACGCATTCCTTGAAAGAGATCCGATGCCACTCGTCACGCTGTCTTGAAAGTGCTTGAGTATCTTCTGTGATGTTTTGCGCAAGGTATCTTCTGAAAAATACATCATGATAATCAGATAAGACTCACAGGTGGAACAGATGAACTGAACGTAAGCAAAACCTTTACACCACGCTTGAAGAAGAAAAAAACATACATACATTTTTTATTCTTCCCTTTACCCGTCAATGCTTTTGACCTAATTCTATGATTATCCTTTTCTATGTAACGACATGACTGTACAGTACGGTACAGTAAAGTATTGTTTTCCAAAAAAAAAGAAGTTAAATCAAGATACGATTGTTACTAAAATGTTTCATAATTTGTATAATTCTTGTAATTCTTGTGGTGAGGTCTTGGATCACTGAATGAACATGGAGGTTGAGTTTTCCAGTCATGTTTTCTCTTCAAGGTCACATTATTGTACCGATGTTCACTTACTCAAAGTTTAAAAGATGACGAAGAGTTGGAAGTGCAGCTTATCACTGTGAGAAAATAAGATTCCGTTTTTTTGTATCACGGGAAATTTAGAAGCTACCACACAGTTTAAATAATTGAAAAATCCTCTCATTGAAAATCTCCAAAAACTGACAAATTTTAAATTTTAAATTTAAATTTAAATGAGAAGGTGTTGCTACCCTTGATTAACTTCAAATTTTGAGCCCTCTCAGCTCTCACACACACAATCATACACAGTGATTTATTTTTAGTCGAAAACATGTAATTGGATCCGTTGTTGACGGAGTGAATCATTTGACTTGACGATTCACAGAATTCTGTGAATTAAACGACTCTTTTTTTTCCTTTCGCACGAATCGCTATCACTGAAAGAAAATAAGGTTTACTACCCACTTTTGCTGCTCTTCTAATCATAGCAAGTATATGAAGAACCTCATAATTCAAGCAATTGAAAAATCATCCAAGGACAAATATCCCAAAACTGATCACCGATTTTCAATGAGAAAGTGTTATCTTGACTTTAATTTAACTTCAGAGCCTTCTCTCGCACACGGATAATAATCTCGTGTGTTACATTTTTCAGTCAAGAATTGTATAGGTGGGACTCTCTCTCTCTACGACGATCTTGGTTAATCCGGTCCCTTGATTTCGTTGTACGTAGATAGAGTCCACTTGTATTGAATTCATTGCGGACTCGAGTGCACCATTCGACTAGAGAATTAGCAATTCACGGAATTGTACGATTTCTTTTTCTTTCGTTCGACTCGCAAGTTGGAATTGAAATTGAGTTTCTCATATTAGAAAAAAAAACCATTTCTTCCCCGGCACATGGACGTAATGCGGGGTTTTCATCCGGTTTCCCGTCAACGAACCACATGGGAAGTCACGGTGAGGCGACTCACTGCGCTTCAGTGAACGGTCGACGCTTCCAAAGTCGTAGCTTCCGGCTCGCCACGGTGGCCAAGCGCGAACAACTGACACCCGGTTAGACGTGGACGAAGAGAAGCGTTTCTCGCCACGCTCGACAAAGAAATCTATGCCGTCATCGTCCACAAGATACTCTTCGTCGACTCGGCCGCGCAGCAACATGGACTTTGCTCTGCACATCACACGCCGAGAGGTAGAAGCTCTTCTCACTATCCCGATATCCGCGTCCATCATGTTTTCTTCCCTCTCTCTCTCTTGTTTTTTGGGTGATGGAAATATCACTTCACAGCGTGGAAAAAATCCTAACGCTAAAACTCGAATAGTCCCGAGTTTGACGGCAACATGGGGGTTAAAATTGTATCAGGGTAACGATAATTATTCCCAGAACGAATCTGTTTTGCGCAAAATTGGATGCCAAGACAAAAGCTGGTTTCTCGTTCCACAAACATTTATTTGTTTATCTTTAGCATGAACAACAACATTAAGTAGATAACTCTATTATAGTCCCTTCTGGTGAACTATAACCACCTCTCACTCGCTTGCGAAATTTCCATAAAATTTCAAAATATTTCGTCTGTCAATAATTAGAGTAAGTATTTGAAACACTCTCGCCAGTTCACAACAGCAAAGAAGATCAAATTTGTCTTGTGGAAATCACTGAAAGCGTAACAAAGAGAAATGGGAATAACTTTTCAAGTTGGTAACAAAGCATGACTAGGGGAAAATATGAAGTTTACTCGGTATCTCCGTGCAAGATACAGTACTGTATTAAACATTTAAGCATCGGGAATGCAAATTTATTGCTTGATTCGCTATGATCATGAACATTATTCGTGCACACAACCGGCGAAAAAAGCACGAGTGTGTTTCGTTCATTCAATCAAATTCTACACATTTTCGAAGTACTGTTTCAAAAATTTTCGTCAGTTATCTGTAATTTTGAGAAAAAAAAAAACTCTACGCTTGGTCATATTATTCACTATTTTCAAGAATTTTCACTCTAACTTGGTTCATCAATAACCGCTTTACAAGAAAATCACAATACAGTATTGTCGTTTTAAGCACGAATTGTAGGACTTCACATTTACGATCAACACAGTGTACCGCGAATATTGTAGTTTGGCTCACATTACGTATTAGCCGCAACTTGGAAAAGCGGAGTCAGACACACACACCAAAATATTCAAAATTTAATCATTACACGAATTTGCACAGAGCAATGAAGACTAACGTGAACAATTGTAAAAATCATCAAGCCAGTCCAGCAGGGTAACCGTAACGTTTCATACAGCGCTCGAACGGCGACACCCCCTTTGATTTTGCAGTGAACTGTCTCGCAATCTCAGATTTCCTTTTTAGATCGCTGCTTGCTGTCATGAGAACGCGATATTTTCCCGCATCTGTTCAATTAAATCCGATAAGCCACACGACAAGCGTCAACCTCAGTTCAATGCACAATGCTCCACGCTAGATGTATCCAATCAGTTTCCGTGGAATCTACTCACTGTGCTTCACACCGATTCCACGTCGGCCGAGCTTTCTTTCCCCTCATCTTTCCCACCCAGGGCAAGGAAAAAGGCGAACCGCGCGGACAGAGATGAAAATTGCACACAGTTGGCATAGAAATTCTTCTAATGCACATAGAGCGGGAAAATCTGTCACGACCGCGCAAATAGCCGACGCGGCTGACTTCGAAAACATGTCAGAGTGAAAAAGTCCATCGACATTACCGCAGCATACGGACATTTTTTTGTGGTTACCATAAGAAGTGATCTCGGCAATAGCCTCCACACTGAAGACTCCACACCAAGGTAAATCATTTGATTCGAACAAGAGAATGTTCTGCGAAAGATTCCCTCGAAAAAATTAAACTGTCAATAGAAATACAGTGTTGATTACCAAAATTGAAGTATAATGCAGTATTTTTGGTCTTAAATAGAATTAAAACAAAAGTCTGTGTGCCTGATTTCCAGATATAAAGTAGTTCGCTAGGTAGCCATGACATCGATCACGACCACTTGAGATCAACACGGCGCCCTTTTTCCCAAGCAACAATATCTTTTCCCAAAGAAAGATACTGTACAAGCAGAAAAAGATACGGATAAAGCTCAAGACAGTGAACGTGAGAACCATCAGCCAGAAATGATGTACGAAAAAATTCAATTTCTTTTCCCTTAGAACTTTTTCTTGAACTCCTACAAAATCATTTTCGCGGCGCAAGTCACCTCCTTATTTCATCACTTACTCGGTTTAAATTTGAAGTACTGTTTTGTACACAGAACTTCAAAATATTTCAGGACGGGTCTTCCTCGAAAAAAATGGAATACTTACTCGTCGGCGTCGAACGTCCATCGCGACGACTCGTAGATCCGTGACGGGATCTGGAATTCCTTGGACGGCCCGGCGGCGTTTGGTGTTGCGGCGGCCGGAAGCCAGCTCCAGCAGCGGCGGCGGCGACGAGAGCAGGGCTTGCAGTAGCGGGCTTCTTCATCGACCCACTGGCAGACATGACGGGAAAATTGTGATCACCGGTAGGTGACGATGCGGTTTTGACATGGGTCAATCTCTCGAGCAGGTCATCTTTGAAGGAACGGGCCCGACGCGCTAGACGTCCTCCGCTGCCAGCACCGTCCCCGCTCGTTGGACTCAGGTTCACGCCGCTTCCGTGACCACGAGCATTGTCTGCAAAAAAGGTCATTATGCACTTGAAGTTAGATAAATCAAACCTCTTCAAGTCGAATACATCCCTTCGTCAAATTTTTATAGTCCCTGTTTACATTTGCTCATAAACAATGCAATGAAACCTCCATAACTCAAAGGCTTTCCCCTCAACCCTCCACGACTCAAATTTTCTGAGGCGTTTTGGTTATTTTGCGGACACAGGGAAGATGAAATCAATAAAAACTTAACCTCATGAGCTTTAAAAGGAAGTAAAAGATTAATTGGGCAATGAACCCTTGCCTCTGAGTTGAGCATCCTGTCAACTCATTTATTCTGCAGTTCAAGGAAAAAAAAATACATTTTAGTTTCTCTTAAATCTTTATACAGTATTCATTTTTATTGAAAAATAGAGATTTCCCTCACAAAGTGTTATACACGTCCCTTGCAGTTCGACTGGGTTGGACTAGTTGAATTTATCACCATGTACCAAAATCAAGATAAAATCTTAGTAACTCAACTTACTATACCGCAAACCGAGGATTTCCGCTGTTGGAAAACCTCACCATCACGACAGAAAGTTACTAAAAATGTGGGAATTAACTTTTCGGGTAAAACAAAAATTCGTCAATTATGAAATTTGATTATAAAAGTTTTTTCAGTGTGGTACCAATCGATCCGGGCCATAATTTTCTAAACCAATAAATATATGCTCGATTGTTGCACTTCGTGAGGACTTGAATTGGGTAAACCAAGGTTATAAAAATTAGGGAAATTCCTTGTCCAGATGGTGAATATGGCGACATCTGCTTGTCATTTCTCGAAGTACTTTCATGAGCTAGTGAAAAGAACACTAAGAACTGGTTATATTTTCCATGGTCTCACCAGTCGGAGATCCCATCATCTCTATGCTGTGGATTCAGGTCCCACCCAACAGTGAGGACTCCTCTCTCGTTCTCCATTCCCGAATAAAACAAGTTTGAAAAAAACACGACGCGTGCACTAACTTACGCGAACATAATGAGCGCGCGGTGAGTGCGATTCGCGCCTGATCACCCCACTTGAACATTCTGTGCCACAAAAATCAGCGAACATAAGATTCAATCGATCAGCCAGTCAAATCCCTGTATCAGGAAATTCAGAACACATACAGAGTTGCTACGCAATCACGGCTATTATCGCAAAAATCAAAATCCCTGATCTATCAACCAACGTTTCACGTCGTTGACATAATCGCCTTTCAATAAGACTTGCATTCGCGGTTCGTGCACTGTTGAGCCAATAGGAGATCCGTGCTTCCCCTCCAAATACTTTCTTATGTCTCTTTCCAAGGTCTGTAAAGAAGAAAGTTGAACGAATTCCCAGTTAACACCAAAAATTTGCATTCAGTCGGTCATGAAGACACGATCACCAGATGCATTCTGAACACTTGCCCAAGGATTTCCATGTACTTGACGAATAACGGTTCTTCTTATCCTCCCGCGGTTCAAAAGTGAAAGATAAACGGGAATCATATAATTTCTCGTTCTTCCAACGAAATAAGGAAGATCAAGTTTGGCCTCTAGATAAAAATTAAAGCATTTAGGATAAGAGGGTTTCAAGCAAAAAAAAACTACTAACGAACCATTCGGCAATTTCCACCCTGAAGCTTGAACACAAGATGCAGTTCTTGAATCAGGTTTCGGGACAATCGACAATGGAAGAAGACGATCTACAAAAGGCCATTCGGCTGTTGATTTCACCATCTTAGGAGCTTCAATAGTGGCGAGAGACTGAGGAAACAATAAAACCGGCAAAATGCACGCAATCTAGAACAAGCAAATAACTTTACTTACAGACGCATGTGAAGATGACGCGTGGCATGTCGACTTCCGCAAAATTGTGCCACACATTCGCGAAAAAAATATTCTCTTACATAGAGAACTCATCGCGTAAGTATAAAAGAGAAAACCAATCTGCAAAATGGTAGGAATTAAATGCTGTTAAAAAGCTTTTTTTTACTTAGGTTATTTCAAAGTTCGTCGAACCGAAAAAACCTCAATCAGCGAAGTCGATCAGGGAAATAATTGACAGCAATTTAACGAATTATTGCTTCGTTTGCCAGGATCATCCACAGAGTTATTTCGGGGATGTAAGTGTTGGCCGTACCGCTTAAACGGCAGAACTTCATAAAACTGATGAAAAAGCGTAGAGAATGTCAAAAAATTGACGTCCAATTCTTATTTTTCGCTTGATGCCAACGAACTGTCCACGTGTGAGCTAATCAGTTTTTTGTGCATGAAAATGCTTCGCAAACGTTTGTCCCACAAGCAGAGGCAAAATAAGACTTGCTTCTCCATATATCTGGAATATAAAAGATGCTATTACACAAAAATAACCTTAAAAAATAAATCTAATATGACAATAAAAAACCTTCACGGGAGTCGCGGACATTCGGATCTTTCCCCAAGAAACAGCTTCGTCAGGACGAGCACCACTATCACTGCCATCATATTCCGAAGATGTGTTCAGGAATACGCTGAAGTCAGCTCCGTTCCTCTAGAAGAAAGAAAGGGTGAAATTCGATACATAGAAATGGAGAAATCAACCATACCATTAAATTTGCGTTGCAGATATGGTGCTTCACTAGCCCACCTCCGACAATGAGCATGCCAGTTTTCTTCGCACGAATAGCCATGTTATTGATTCTGCAAATATCTGAAAGAAAAAACATTCGAAAATCGTATAACTTAACATTCCGAAAAGACTCTCACCACGGATGATATCCATAGTCATGCCTGGTTTTTTCTGAGAATGAAAGTAAAGCATGTCCCCAATGCTACCGTCTGTTAAAGCAGGACTGAAAATTGGTATCTTATTTCGGGCTGCCCATGTGCAGATCGATTCGTCGTGATTCATTTCTAAGCCCAAGCGTTCGACAAATGTTGACGGGGTCCACGAGCGACCCTGAAAAGTTAAATTCAACTCATATACAGGTATTTCCTCACAAACGTAATTGAAGTACGAGCCTCTTCGAGCTGTTCCTTTCTCATGGAATCCAAGATAGGTGTGATCCACGACTCGAATTTGCAATAATTATCGTTAGGCACCAGGAGATTACCGATTCTGTTGATTCCTTTCTCTCTCAGTTGTTTCCCGGCCATAGAAAAGTCACCAAGGAAAGTCGGGGCAATACATTTGATGAGATCTTCCTCAACACCGCCAGCAGAAGTCACTAAGCAGTCAACCTGGTCGGAATCTCGATTTCCTTCAAATTAATCTGAGAATATCAAGAGACACTCACCAATTTGTGCTGAACCAGGAATCGAATAACATCACGAACACCACAAGAAGACATGTTAGACGTGTAACCAAGGAATATAGTACAACCACTCTTCCGCCGGATGAATTCATCGTCTTCCAGGAAGGCAGCTTTTTTACATTCATCCTCAGTCATCACTCTGCGCTCCGCCAACTACAAAGTTTAAAACGTCAATCACGTTAGAACGTACATGACCGAAAGCTAAAACGAGGGAGTTTTTAAACCTTCGAAAAATGCTCAGAAACTTCATCGACCATATTCACCATTTTGCGGATTTCCTCTACGGCAAGACCAAAATTCGTCGCTTGAAACCCGGAATAACGATAGCTTTCCAACAAGGCTTCGTAGTCAACGCCGCTATTAAAGTCATAGCCTTTCACTCGCTCGAAAGATTCCGGAAGTTGGTCTGACTTCTTAAACACAGCGTCAGCCGCGGACTCCGTCATCCTCAGAAGTGAATAACGGACAAATCAGCGAGTACTGTTGAGAGAAACATTGCACAATTCAATCCAAACTTTCATAAAATCGGAACCCATCCGTTGACGCGGAAGATACAAATAAAAATACTTTCAACATCAGGCTGAGCTCAGGACGACAACACAATGAAATACAGTGTAACGAGCCACAGGCATGACCTTCACTCGAAAAATCAGTGACCTCATCTTTCGACGGATTTCCGAGCAAATGCTTTGAAAAATCCCAGAAATCAGAAATAATTCCAAGTTGCTTCTTCTTCTCTTCCCTATCCAACAAGTTAATTATGTGCGCATCCATGACAGTATAAGCCCTTCTATTTGTAGCTCATTGCGACCTCTTCGCGCTCTCGACACACAGGTGTCGCACATTGCCATCTATCAGTGAAACCCTGCTACTGTACCTATACCGTATTCCGAACGCGCGCTTGCCCGCGGCAGAGGTACTCCCTTGGATAAGAGGAGCTTGATCCAATGTTTGGGCTGAGATTCTCTAGATTTCTAGAATCGGGTTTGTGTGTCTTTTACTGTTTCAGGGAACGCGAGTGTTCATTTTGGGTTCAACGTGATTTTGCAGTCGGGGCTCCTCTGCTGCGCCCCCAATCTCAACTCGAGAGAGCAAAAATGTCTTGGAACTTCTAATGGTTGAGGTCCCACTTCTTCTCCAGGTCGATTCTGAAGTACTGTTCGTAGCATACCCACCGTGTTCAGAATGTCATCGCTGGTTCAGAAATCTTCAGTCATACCGGATTTCGGAGAAACTTCCTACTGGGACTCATTTTTCAAAGGCCGGGGTGATCGCGTGTTCGAATGGTAAGACTACACCGGTGGTCGTTTTCGTCTTGCGGATCGAGAGATTGATCTGCTGAGACGTCACTAATTGTTTACCCTTTTCTTTAGGTACGGAGAGTTCGAAGATTTGAAAGAAGTCCTTGAGAAATACATTCGAAAAAATGATCAGATTCTTGTTCCAGGGTGCGGATCGTCAACACTCTCAGAAGGAATTTACGATAGTCTTGATTTCGGGTAAGAATATATCCCTGGTATGGGCCTTTACGTTTTAGATTTGAAAGCCTCTGTATCTTTCATGTGGTATTTTTCTATTTCAGGAGGATAGTAAATATTGATACTAGCGATGTCGTTATTCGGCAAATGTCGTCACGGAACAAGCGCAGTGGGATGACCTATGAAAAAAGGAATGCCATGGAAACTGGGTACGATGCCGGAAGCTTTTCAGTTATTGTGGACAAAGGCACTTTGGATGCGATTGCGAACGATGCATCAGAAGTATCTCTGCAAAGCGCGAAAAGGCTGTGTCAGGTGTGTATTATTGTTGATCAATGTAACGCGACACTATTCATCGTGTTAACTTGACCATTGCTCAGGAGTATGCGAGAGTTTTGAAGCTTGGAGGCAGGTGCATCATCATATCACTTCTTCAAGATCATATTTTAAGGCTCGTCTGCGAATTTTTCTACGTCACCGAAGGATGGATGTTACGTTTCCATCGCAGCAAGTTGTCCGAAGATCGTCAGTTGTATGACAATCCCGAAGCGTTGGCGATGCCAGTGTTTGCGGTGGTTGCGACAAAGTTCAAGCAATCCCCGGGTTTCGTGCCGCCGGTGAGTTGGGAGCTGCAGTTTTCATTTTATTTTCTTCAATTGTTCTTATAGATACTGATGATATTTTTAAATTCAACAGCCAATTGAATTGGTTTTAGAAGCAGGCCGCTCGTTGAAAATGCAAGATGGCCTTGTGGAGGTTCAGCGCGAAATCTCGAAGCTCCAGATGACTGCCTATGCGAGACATAATGCTGTTCGGAGGCGCTTGAATCCAGATGAAGAATTATCATTCGAAATCGTTGACAAATATGGTGATCGTCGCTTTGAACTAATTTTACGAGATCGCCGTCCAAATCATATCTCAAATGGATCGTATGGAATTTACATTGTTCCTCAGGGACAGTAAGTTTCAAGCTTTGTCGAAGAAAAAACTCTTGTCACATTCACCTTTTTATTCAAGGGAAAACTCCCCCCTCTACAGTACGAAAGAAGGTAGAGCAGACCTTGTTGAAGCCGCAAAATTTGATCGTCTTTTGATTGTTCACCTTCAGCGAAATCAATTCTACGACAGTTACGACACAATAAAAACGGAATTATCTGGCCAAGTGATGCGCTTGTGCGGAAAACGAAAATCCAGAGAGCAGGTCAGAATTTTTTGAATACATTTTTCGAAAGCCTCAAGTGATCGTATGATTATTTATGGTTAAGCCTTCTTTCTTGACGGATGGAGATGTTGTGAATGCAATACTTCGAATGGAGGGTTCGAGTGAAAAGTCTGGAGAATTCTTTGTTCAAGACAGTCCAGCTGATGCAGAAAACGCGAACTACTCTTTCAGACGGTTGATCTTCCGGTCAAATTGTAATTTGATTCAATCAGAAGTACTTCTGAGTCGCGATCGTGAGTATTTAACTTTTTAAATTTTTGTTCAGATCTTCAGTTTTCTACCTTGTGCAAATTTTTTAAACTTGAGGTTATAAACGTTGAAGATTATATTGCCTTTCGGTAAAATTCATGATCCAAGCATTGAAAAAAAAATATTCGCCGATTAGCGTGAATAAGGCCCACTTGTACTTGTGAGAAACAAGTCAAATGGGAATTCAGATCTGTTTCCTATTCCAGGATGGTCATAAACTCCAGCAAAATTAGAAAAAAAATGTAGAAATTAAGTCTTGCATCTTGCTGACCAGCAAAACGTTCTGTAGACCAGTGCTGGTCAGTCGGTTACAGGTTTAAGAACACTTATCTCAACAAATTACTGTTCAGAAAACTGCCAGTTCTGGCAGCAAAATATTTTTTTTCTCAGAATACGTATCCTTTTTTACATTGTAGTCTTATTAGTGACAAGATTAATCCACTGAAATAGCGTTCGTTGAGATATTTTTCATTCGAACTCTTTCGGACCACCCTGAACAGAATAGATTATGATATATCGTCGAACATGTGACAGTGCGTCCTTAGATGCGCATATGCAATTTTCTCCAGTCTGAAAAATTTGCAAATGAAATTTGCCTAAAAGTATTGTATGCATTGAAATGCGATAATTAACCCAAAGTTGATTCCATCTACTCTAGAATCGGGTTCGAAGTCGGAGAATTTTGATTTCTCGAATCTGTGCTGTGCTCATCACACTGCTGCCGTCGGCGGATTCGGTCTGCTCAATGCCGGGAATTTTTCGCGATCATGTGAAAATCTCTCCGTACTTATCATAGGCCTGGGTGGTGGCTGTTTGCCAATGTTTCTTAGCAGAAATTTCACTTCGGTGTGTATACGGCATTGTTATTCTTGTCCTCCGATTTTATTTACCGTAGATTTTTTGGACAGATGAAAATTGACGTTGTAGACTTTGATCCAGAAATGCGCAATGTAGCGAAGCAGTGGTTTGGATTTACGGAAACTGCTAACATGAAAGTAATCATTGAAGATGGCATTGCATTTCTGCGTAACTCCGCAGCATCAGGTATTTTGATCTCATGTGTGTCTGAACTTGTGTCATCATTAATAGAATCTATGTCTAGGTCGAGAGTACGACGCGATTATTTTCGATGTGAACAGTGATGATCCCAAATCAAGTCTCAGATGTCCACCATCTGCATTTGTTGGTAACTCCGTTTTGGAGAACGTAAGAAAATGTCTCCGCCCCGAAGGTTCGATCATTTTTAACTTATTCTTTCTTTTTCATCGTAAGTTTTTCTTTTGATCTCTTAGGTATTTTCATGATGAATTTGGCATCACGTGACGCAGAAACGAGACTGAAAATCGGAAGGATGATGGTGACGAAGTTCGATCAAGTTTTCAGGGTGCCCATTGCTGAAGAGATCAACGTTATGCTATTTTGCCTTAAGTGTGAAGGAGATTTGTTGAAATTATCCAGTAACAACCCGAGCGATTTCTGTGTCGACGAAGAAAATGCGCTCGTATCCCTGGCGAAAACGCGAGTTTCAGTCTTCATCGCCAACCTTGAGAGTACGCTCGCAAGTATCTCGTCAGGAAAAAAGAAGATTCGCAGAAAAAGAAAAGGCAAAGGAGAGAAAACCGTTGAAGAGAAAATGGGCAGTCTTGAAATTGACCAAGGCGGAGAAATTGAAAGCGTACCTGTGCCAAGCGCACATTCAGTCATTGTAAAGAAAGAAAGTCTAGAAAGTGTAGCCATGGTTTCGGAGGATTGTCAGCGGAAAAGAAATGGAAAAGCGAAACCCGAAGTGGTCACGGATAACGTTGAAAACATTTCTTCTGCCAGCAAACGACCAAGACCAGCAGTAATAAAGAGTTTAATGAATGTCTTCCTGGGTCTTGAAGTTGTCCGTGCGACTTAATTACGCGTGTAAAATTCGTGAGTGATGACCGAATTCGTTATTCTGTTTTTCTCAGACTGTTCTTTCATAAGAATGTCGGATTTTCATACATTGTTGGTATGCCGTTGAAGTCGAAGTTTGCTAAATTGCTCTATGGAAACAACAAAAAGAAAGTGGCCGAGTGGTTATTCCGGATTCTTGTATAGTTTTATTTCTTTAGTTAGCGTTGGTTGTGCAACCCATCTAACCGTTCAAAAAATTTTCATCAACCAAGTCATTATTCCGATCATCTTAGTCATCTTGCAGAGAAAACAGAAGTTGATTCAATGTTGGTTGAATTAGTTATCAGAGTTAAATTTGAGACGGATTGCTCAGACCTTCGAATAATTCCGATCCTCGGGATGGCTTTGTTCCTTAACGTTTCAGTTGTATCGTTCGACATTCCTGACTTAAGCTTGAAAGAAATGTTCTTTGATTTAGGACGAATTTCCGGTTGCGTTGTTCGAAAATGAGTGAAGGTATTACCAAGTATCATGAAACCACCGAAGGAGTGCCGCCGGGATGGAAAATTCTTATCAAATTTCGATCAGGTGGTGCTACAGCTGGTCGACCGGATTACACATTCGTAGCACCGAGCGGAAAGCGCCTTCGTTCTCGCGTTGAAGTTGAACGCTTTATCCAAGAAAATCCGACTTGCGGCGTAACAGTCGGTCAATTCGAAATACCAAAAAACCTGATATCAAGCCTCGGAGAAACAGGATCTTCTGGAAGAAAACGAAAGGTGGAGGAGTTGACGCCCAGCGATGAGACCTCGACGCCGCGTAAGACGAAGGTGAAGCCCAGTGTTGGAGAACATCTCAAGAAATTCAAACGTTACTCGAAGGATCCTTGGAAATTCTTGATAGCCGCACTGTTCGTGGAGGAACATGGTCAAGTATTGGACGGTGTCGTCATGGGTGATATTCAAAAGTTCTTCAACTTGTATCCGTCGCCTTCCCACGTTTTTCGCACGCCGTGGATAAAGATTGCGGATGAATTCAACAACCGTCGAGTGGAGCTGGTGAAAAGCGTGTGCCGCTTTTCTTACGAATTGATTTCGCGCGATAGCTACGTCAACGCTATACCACTGCATTCTTTGCCAGGTGTCTCGCCGTTTGCGGTTAGTTGTTACCGTATTTTCGTAGCAGGTGATCGGAATGCCTCGACTGCGTATGGCGAGGTTTTGATGGAATTTAAGAGATCAGTTTTTGCATGATGTTGACATCGTATTTTGTGGGAGTGTGGGAATGGGACTCTCCTTTTTTTTTTACTTTTGCGCTATCTCGCCAGGATTTTTGATCTTCGTTCAATGCAAAAATTTGACACGAGAATATGCTGTGGATTCAAGTTGGTGAACTGATATCCACAGTTGAAATATTCGTTATGGAGTGTGTCGTTCGATAAACACGTCATCCACTTTTTTATGTGCCGCCTATTTCCATGATAATCCCGAAAATTCGACGTTACGCTGTTCGAAAGCGATGTTCGGTATCGACTGATGCTGAACAATTTGACAGAAATATTTGAAAAGTTCCTTTCTGGGATGAGTGTCGAATCATTTTAACTTATGTTGCCGGAAGTTCTGCGTTTTTGTTACGTCTGCATTCAATTACCTTGTACAGGTATTTGTTCGAGTTTTTTATTTTCCGTTTGCGAACGATTACCTTTTGACTGAGTGCCGTATTTTTTTCCATCGTTCGATTTAAGACACTGACTTCGTTTCGGTTTCGCTCCATTCCAGTTATAATAATTGAACATACCTTTTCTCATAGCCGTGATTTCTTCAACTAAATGCAGTGGCAAGTTGGAGACTTTTGTTTTTCTAAATTTCCGAGAAGAATTAAAAGAAGTTCCACGGCATAGCAAGATGTGCTGGCAGCTGATTTTTATTTCTAGTTGCTCATTTTGATGGCCTTTTTTTTCTAAGATCCACTTTTGAAGACGGTTTATGTTGTCCTTTTGCTGCATGCTTGCATGCATCCTTCGAGACATATGAATTTCACTCCTACAGTATTTCAGAACTGGGAAGCCTAAATATGTCCCAATGGACAATCAACTGCTGCTCCTTGGTGTTTCTTGGAGTGCATTGAAACTCTGTCGCATAGGGGAGAATTTTTCAGGATTTACAAAAACATTCAGTAATATTGCATCGTTTTGAATTTCATTTATATTTTCAGATTTTATTCGGCGATGAATTCGGAGCGTTTCCGGAGCTTTGTTTCGAACGTGAAAGACCATACTGTGAAGATCTCAGAAAATCTGACGAGCAAGTTACCTTCGTCCACCAATGTGATAAATGTGGTTCGTGACGGATCAGCTCGTGTCGGTGACGCGTTTCGTGCTTCTAATTTCGGAACGAATATCACGTCGTCGACGATGGCGTCAAACCTAAAAATTTACTCAGATCGCATGGCGACGATAATTGATCACGTACGCAGAGGTTATGATCGTGAAGAAGAGTCAACTGACATCCCTGAAGCCTTGTTCGACACTGACGAAGACGACGACGATGCAAACGGAAATTTGCATCTGCAAAGGAGACGTCCCAGGTTTATTTACAGTAGTGACGAAGAAGACGATAACGCGTTTTTGCGTCGATTAAAATGGCCGGACTTGACTGACCGGGAAGTGGACACAATACTCGGACAATTGGACCTCCACGTTGCGAACAAGAGTCGGAAAAAGAGCGGAAGTTTTCTGAAAATCTTGGAAATTCTCCCTGACGACGACGATTTGAATCATAATACCGTTAGTGCGTTTTTGGTTTTCTGTATTGCATGTTTTTTTTATGCTTACAATTTCTATGATTATCGCAGAGAATGACGTCGTGGCGTGATGAGGATTCTGTTCAAGCATCCACCGCGTCTCCTGCTAATCACAGTTTGCAGATTTGCTTCATGAATGAATTGGCGACGGACTCGGATGAAGAAGACGGGCCACAATCACTTCCTGCTGTTATGTCGAAAGAGTGAGCGTTTGACCTCCTTATCTATTGGCTTCATACTTCTGGTGCCCCAAAGCAATCAGATTCTCATGAAATCTACAAATTGCATTAAATATCAAATTACAGAATTCATCTCCAAGCGATTTCAAGAAAGTATTTTTCTTTCTGAGACCTAATTTTTGGAAGTTCTGTTTTTTACTGTTCTACCTATTCCGATTTAAAAATTTTACATATCCTAGTTGTCACAACTACGATATGTAACATTCTATAAAAAAAATTTCAATAATAATTTTGCGCTACCTGTATTTTCAGCGGATCGAGAGAAAGCGACTTTTGGAGAAAACAGGCCAGATTACAAGCTGAGGCACGCGTTGCTCTTGCGAGAGCCTGTCATCTAGCAAAGATGCGAATTGAAGCCGATCGTTTTCGCAAAAAGAGCGCGCCATTATCTGAATTGGTGAGTATGTGCAGTAACAATTTTAAAAAAGCATAGTATTTCCGTATTTACATTTATTCTCATAAAATTCATAGATCTTGCTTCCGCCATCATGTTATGGTCATCGACGGCTTTCGCGTAGTCTTCTACGGAGACTCACCGTTGCTGAGCTGGATTCAATTCACACGAGTTTAGCGATGGAAATCAAAAGTGAGAACCGAATTATTGAATCTGAATTAATTGGAACAAGAGTAATTTTGTGGTGGTGATTGTATTCTCGACCGTTGGAGGTAGAAATTTGGAAGAAAATTACCTTTCTCTTAATTTCTGCTTTTACGAATCAATCTGCATTGATAGGAACACGTTGGTCCTATCAATGCATCAAATTCAAAAGAAAATTTTGAATTATTTTTCAGCTAAGCATTTTTATTCTTCTCGCTGAATTCCAAAACGTTAGCTTCTGTTTTTGAGTAATCTTCAGTACTGGAATCAAAGTCGTATCCTGCGAAAAATCCTTTTTTTTTTACGATAGCTTGCAGTATTTTTATCCGCAAGCCGTTGTTTCTTGGATGAGTTTCCTGAATCATGTGATGTTCCATTTTGACGTCTAGAAAATTAGGTAGTCTTGAAGAATATGAATTTTTTTCATCATCACGGTTATGTTTTCGTTGGTCTACCCAGGATTTTTAAATTATCTTACGTGCAAGTGTCGACGTGTTTTTATAGGATTGAATGAAGAGCTAGTCACAAGCTTGATGCAAAGAGATGAACTTTGTATGACTCAGGATTCCATGTTGGTGGACCTCGAAGACCTCACTCGATTCATGTGAGTATCCGATTGATATTTTGTATTTTAACGAAAGTTACTTGGATATTTATTTCAATTGGTTTCGTTCCAGGCAAGCCAAAGGAAACTTATCCGTTCAGAACGTGCCTTCGGTCGTTGCTGAATCGGACTCACCGTTGAACACTGTAAAAGTGAAAGCCGGTATCGCTTTAAATAGACTTGTAACCCTAAAAAATTACATGAGTTCTCAATTTTGAATGCGATTTTTTGTGTTCCTGTACTGTTACGATTGTTCGTCTATCTTCGACTTGCATCGGTTAACGCTTGTGATGATCCATGGACTTCCGGACTGCTGCTTTTCTGGGATTGGCTTGTTCGATTTTCAAGTGATTCCGTGTTTTGTTGTTGCATTGCAATTATGAAATTATGTTTGCAATAAAGGTTTTTGAGGTGAAGTTTGGACTTGAGAATTTACAATTATTTCTTTGGACCCCAAAAATGAATCGAGCCAGAACCAAGAATTAACTTGCACTGAAGAACATTACATGTTTTCCCAAGATTCATACAGTGCATATACAGTACAGTTAAATCTTGTTAAGTCAAACTCAAATTTTTTCAAGTCCCTGTCTGGATTTCCTTAGAAACAATGCTCTAAAAAACTTCCTAACTCAACGTTTTTTTCTCTCAATCCTCTATTCCTCTGTAAGTCAAATTTTTTGAGGCCTTTTGGTTATTTGCTTGAAATATGGAAGAGGATTTAAAAAAGTTTTTATGGATCTTGAAGTGAAGTGAAAGACTGATTGAACAAATGAACCCCTGCCTCCAAGTTCAGCAAGGTGTAATTTTTTTTAATTGCATCAAGATGCAATTTTAGGCCCAGAATATCCTCATTTACAATTTCCCTTGATTTTTATTTTTCCTTGTAGCAAAAATATTTGTTTCCTCAACTCCAAATGTCCCTAAGTCAAATTTTTCCTGGTCCCTAGAAATTCAACTTATAGAGAGTTTCAACTGTAGCTTTTTTATGGGATTCATGTTTTTGCAATGATGAAAAATTTGCATCATTCAAAAATATTGTTTTACTCTGAAGTTTTTATATTAATGCTCATGTTACTGGTAGCAGTTCTCTAAGGAAGGATCTGCAGCCGTTGGGGAATTGGAACTCATTTAATTGATCATCATGTGAACATTTGACAGATGCTGCTTGAAAAAACGCAATGTGGAGGATTTCTGCATTGATCGGGTACAGCACTACAATATTTTGAAAATGGAACGTAGCTGAGGGGATCCTCATCATTTTGAGAGAAGGCCTTCTTTTTAAGTATACAGTATGATAAGGATTGATCCCACAGTGGTTCTTTGAGCGATCTGTCAGAAGGTTTGGATTTGGAACGACTTTTGAATAGACCTAAAATCATCAAAATGTAATTCACCAAATTACCCAATTTGAAAGGCAGCAGCTCAGGGATGTCGTTTCAATTTTTCGTATGGCTTATTTGGCTGGTGGGCCGGCCTATAATCTGCTATTAGCACAACACACCTTGATTCGGCATTGGTGGAAGGGTGCGGAGATATGAAATTATTTATAAACATATTCTGTTGTAATTTGAGAGAACGATTTGTTCCATAAGTTCATGGATGAGGGTCATTGGGAAGTTTCAAGTGGGATCGCAAAATCCGAACTACAGTAATCATATTTTTCAAGTACTATACTGCGTATACAGTACATTGCATAATCGAATGAATGCTTTGTACTGGGTACGCCGCAAAATAATAAGAGTGTCGTCCAAGAAACAACACCATCGAATCAGCAAATTTATGAACCGATGCAGCATATATATGTCGAAACAGCAATTGAACAGAACAATAAGGCATGTATTTCCAATAAGTGCTGAATGCACAATTATAACCCCACGTGATCAGCATTTGCTTTTTTATTTGTGCACTTGCTGTTATGATCAGATTGTTGACGTGAACCCATGTGTTGTGTTTGTTTATTGTCGCTGTATGTGTTTCAAGATGCGTTTCTGATGTATTTTCTGAACTATACACTGTATATCCATAATGAACTGCAGTATAGCACTATAGTTCATATACAAGCAGTATAGTTCAATGATGTAGATCAGAAAATCCCTCGCTTCTCGCCCTAGCCAGAATAAAACGATGTTGTCACCGATTCCTATAGTTCACCCGCTTCGAACTCTGCATCTTTGGGATCCCAGAATGCAGGTCGATGAAAGAGGGATTTCTCCTTGAATCGAAGGATTTCTCCACAAAAAAATCTTCCATCACTCGTGGTATCTTTTCTAGACTTGAAATCGTTGCCTTTCGTGGATTCGTGTCTGAAATACACGTAATGACTGATGATGATGGCCGGACGGGAGTCGCGACGACGGAAACAGAGAGTGATTTTCAGCGGTTGCTCGGTTCTCATGCGTCTTTCAGGTCATTCATCTTCTCGACCAGCACTCGTTGTGGGCATCAACGGAGTGGCTCCTTGTGCGATGACCTTTACGAGCCTGACGTCCTCGGGGAGAACAATTGCTCACATCCGAGAAGGTATGTATGAAAAAGAGGAGATGCTGGGGTAAGTACAGTATATACCTGGATATGCGTGTATACAGGAGTACAGCATATACAATATACGGAAATGAGGGAGGCGAATCTCGCATTTATCCATTTTCCAGCGCATTGTGCTCACCAGCAGAATGAATTTTACCGGGTGGTCCTAAAATATCAACGGCCTTCAAGGAAATATATGCAATGGGTTTTCGCTAATATTAACTGGGATAACGAAAATCCGCACAACGAAATTTCCACATTCAAAGAAAGACTCGCCTGTTGCGAAAACTTGATCTGCGCATAGAAACATAGACAAATTATAAAATTCGCTTAATCACAAAAATGGAAACTAAACCATCAGGTGGACTCCCTAAAATGATCTCGCCTACACTGGGATATTCTCTGTACAGTACAACGATTATTCTTGGTCCCATCCATGCCATTAAAGGTTCTCAACGACGAAATTCTCTCTACAGTTATTTTTTCTACAGTCCCTTTAACTTTGTTGTATAGAGAGAGTCCACCTGTACACAATTATGATCATAACATTCTGAAAATTATGCCCGGTATCTAGAAAGATTCATGTATAAGTACCAAAAACGATATATTTTGGAGAAAATTTTTTTTTTTTTAAGATTTGCTGGATCTCTGGCTAACAGTATATAGGTGTGGCATAAAATTCAAAAATTTTCGCCAAAACTAGTGCAGTATATTCAAAGAAGAAATCAGAACAATTCACCTATTTTGACCTTTTTCTTCTCAGCAGAAAAATCCAATTGTTAATGTCGCATTATCTCCACCAGAAAGGAAGGCATAGAAGTCAATGTTATCTATTCTAAAGGACTAATATTGTTTTTGCACGTTTGAAAATTTTGTTGGAACAAGACTCAATCGGGGATGGAATACTGTAGTTTCATTTTTATTTGCGGACTCACAATATATTATTGCCTTGTGAGTGCAGGATTTATTCAAATATTAAACAAATTTCCCGTTTTCAAGCGTGAAGATTCTGCGAAATTATGTTACAGTACTGTATTACAAAGCACGCGATTAATGGTAGTTTTTCTTTATTTTACCACTTTTCATTTCAAGAAATACGACGCTAATACTTTCCATCGTCCTGGTGTATAGCAAGTTTCTAAACAGTATTATGATTCGCATTGCAGGGTTTTTATTACGCCGATTCAATGCTTCAGGAACGACATCGAATTCTCGTAGAAATTCCAGCGCAGCAGCAGCAGTCACACATCTCTTTCCCCCTCAAATTTTGATCGCTTTGTTCCTTAAATTTGATGCGAATTTTTTGAAAGAAAATCCCTCGATCTTTGCAATAACTTATGCATCACGTATCTCATGGCAATGTACCGCAAACGCTGCATAAAATTGCTTGAAAAGCACTAACTAATGCAGTGCAGCGTGTATACAAAGGGGTAAATGTTCAGATTCCCCGCAGGGTGGCGCGTCTGTTATTTTTCAAGAAAGAGCTGTTGGGGAATGCTTCCCCCGTTGCGCGTTTAAACCTCCGGAACCTTCAGAGTCGTCAGAAAGAATATACAGTAAAATGAATGAACGAAGAATTCCGCCCTTTCTTACTCTTTGTTTCAGGGACTGTATACAGCTCATGTCTGGTGGGACGAAGAAGAAGAAGAAAAAGATTAGAAGCAAAGGGCTGAGGGGAAAGAGAAGTTGTGCATAGCCGATGGGTCCGGTTACGAACAGATGAAGCGACCGGTTGTTGACCTCCTATCCGCCCACCGGTCCATTATGTGCTTGCCGTGTTCCTGCTCCGCTGCATGCTGCTTGGGTCCCACACAGTAACGCGGCTGCTTATATATTGCTGGATTCCGGACAATCCTCATCTGGGTTTTCCTTCTTCTTTCCTCGTCCTCTTGTCTCTAGGGACACTTTACTGCATGCATAGGACCTCTATAGGGTGCGTTTTTTATGCAGAGAAACGAAATCAACAATTCAAGAGACCATAAAATATTAATTGTAGGGATAATTCCGTTGTAGAGGACCCGCATAATATGGAGAGAGAACGTCATGGAACCGAAAAGAAATTCATTATAAAAAAAAAATTGTTGTAGATAATCATTGTAGAGAGAGTCCACCTGTATACAGTCAAACCTGGATACAAGTAACTACCAATTGTTTGTGGTAGTTTAACAGCAGGGTTGGCAGTAGGGGGTTGTGGTTTTATAAAAACAGCTGAAACACTATCAAATCTATTTGAATTTTCTTTGTCTTCCTCTTCTCTCTTGATGGGCATTTTACTGCATGCATAGAACCTCCAGGGTGTGTTTTTTACACTTGTACATAGCAGAACCAAATACAGATGGGCTATCTCTACATTTACAGCAAAATTCAAGGAAGCAGAAAAATATTCATTGTAGGAAGAATTTTTTGTAGAAGACCATTTAAACATTGGGAGAGAACTTTATGGGATCAAAAAGCAAATTTTTTTTAGCATAAAATCATTGTTGAAGAAATTGGCAAGGAGAGAGTCCATCTGTGTACAGTCATACCTGGATACAAGGAACACCCAATTGTTTCTTAGATTTGTGGCAGTCTAATAGGGTTGGCAGTTTATCAAAAAAGCTGAATTGAACCTCTTTCAAATACCTCTCTGATTGCTGCTTATTGCTGGATTCCTCACAGTGCTCTGGTTTTTCTTCTTCTTATTCCTCTTCTTACTGGGAACATTTTACAGCATGCATAGGACTTCCAGGGTGTGTTTTTTTAATATACAGTACTGTACATAGGCTCCAAGTACACAGTCACATCTGAATAAGTCACCACAATTTTTTCATGGCAGTTTAAAGGGGGTTGGTGATGGTTCACCAAAAATTGAAATACTGTAATATGAAAATCAGGTATAATAGGATGTAAAATTCTTATTCTTCTATGGAGAACATTCAAAGTAACTGTGGGATGCGTAAATTATGTTTAGCTAATGTTCCCAAGAATTATGACATCTTTGTGTTTGTGTTGCTTTATTGGGAACCTTTCACAGAAACTTGAATCTTGTTGGCAGGCTATCACAGACAAAATAAATTGACTGGAGCATATTTGAGCTGTCAATAATTTTGGTGGATGGTATTCCAAATGGGTTTCCAATGCTATTATCATCTGGGAATATTTGTTTTTCTAAATAACTTGATGTTTGCTGAGGGTGGTGGCTTATTGAGGGGCGTCTTAACGAGGTTTTACTGCATTTTGATGGAGCATAGATCCAGAGACATTGAAGGATGGATTGGATGCACAATAGATCCCTTTGTTTTACCACTGTCACACATACCGTACACAAAATACGCCGGTATATCACTCGATTGCTCACATCAAGCATTTTTCTTAAAGACTTAGCAGGGGATTAACTGTGCTCTGTGGCTTATTTGGGTTTTAAAAAACAGAGCTTTGAATTAACTTTAATTTCATAAAGGGTTAAATTTGCGCATCAAGAGTCCTTTCTTCTATATGGCTGGAACCTTGGAACAGAACATATCACCCACGCAAATCACGCTGTTTTCTTTTGCAAAAGGTTCTCACACTCAGCTCCGGGTATTTCAATGAAGGCTCCATATATCACTGGGACAATTTCCGGGGCCTCCGAGTCTGCTCTTCCAGGAGAATCAAAGGAACTTGAAGTTCACCCAATATAATTCAGTCAACCCCCTCTAAGTCACACTTTTTTTTCAAGAAAAATGAAGGAGAAACAAGCGTATGTGTAGAGGGAAATAAATAAGATTTACAGGACATTTTAATGGGTGGTATTCATGGCCTTGAATTGCTTCTTTAATGAGTTGACAGGATGCTGAACTTAGAACTGCCCAAGCATCTAGGGTTCATATGCCCAATTAGTCCTTCACTTCCTTTCAAAAACACATCAGGTGACATTTTTATGGCTTATTCTCTTTCCTGAGTCAAGAAATAATAGCCAAAGACAATTCGAGTTATAGGGAGGTTTGAGAGGAAAAGCCTTCAAGTCAAAAAATGTGTTTGCATTGTTTCCAAGGGAATTCAGGTGGGGACTTGAAAAATATGACTTATAAGGGCAGGTATTTGACGTAGAGAGGTTTGGTTTATGAAGGTTCAACTGTTGTTTAAAAAAAAGCTAGGCTGCATCCAATTTCGAAATTCAGCATGATTTTCTTGCTGTTCGGTTTGACATTATCATCACCTTAGTTTACTCAAAATAAGCGACATCCTGATTCACAGCAGAACATTTCGTTACAGTACATCCGCACCACACACAAATTTAGTGCAGTATAAAAGAAAGTAAAAGCTAAAAGCTAAGAAACATCGCACTCCTTATTCTGCGATAACCGTGAAGCGACAAGCGTGTTCGTGAGATAACGCACAGCAGGACAATGTCAAGGCCTCGGGTATATATAATAAACAACACGACGTCAATGACAGAGCATTTTCGCTCTTTTTTTCCGCAGTTTTTATTCACTTCTGATGTTCGCACGAATTTAGCCGGCGTCCGATAACGGACCAGGGCATCAAATGGTCAAAACGTGACCCGGGTGTAATCAGCGGTTTTGCGGCGTCCATAAAAAAAAGGAGCCTCAAATATCTTTTTGAGCCTTTTTCGTGGTTTCGTGTTTTGATGATTGTGGTACAGTAGTATCTTTCGGAACACCTTTTGAATCGTACTTGATATTTTTTTCGGAGATCCACTTCAATATTCCCGAGTTATTTCGATTACTGTAAAAGAGGGACGATTTCTGGCAAGCTGAGCTGTGAAACGTCGCCGCTGACTTCAAAGGTTCAAAGACGTGAAAAAAAGTTAAACATTTTTCACTGTATGCAGAATGATCCTTAAAAAGGTGGCTGCAAGCTGCGTACAGGCGAAAAAAAATTTGACAATGAAAAAGATAATTTTTTTAGAGGAAGTAAGTCATAATTAACATTATAGCATAGCCCCAAAATTATTCATTGATTAATGGTTTCCGAAGCATTTGTCACTGTAATTTTTAAAGGTTCAGCAGATACATTGGTTGCACAACACTTCGATCTAGGCAATTTCACGGGTTTAAATCATACACGGCAAAGAATTTTTGTTGCTTGAAAATTACCTTTCCTATAACATCGAGAATAACTTCCTCCTTTCAAATTCCTCGAAGATATACCATTGATATAAAATCAGAACCAACATTTCATAATACAGTTGAACCTTGTCCTCAAGTAAAATTCAAGGGACCTTAAAAAATCGACTTAAGGAGGTTTGCATTCAGGGAAAAAAGCATTTGTGTCGAAAGAAAAATCACATGAAATCGTAATTGGCGATATTTTATACCTTAAATTACTTCTTGAAGGAGTTGACGCCGCGCTGAACTTTGGGGGAAGGGTTTATTTGCCCGATTATTCTTCAAATTTCTCAAAAATGCATCAAGTGATATTCTAATTGCCTTTCTCTTTCCTGTGTAAAAAAAAAAAAACAGGCAAAAAGGCTCCAGAAAATTTGAGTTATGGAGATTTGAGGGAGAAAGCCTTTGAGTCAGGCAGATTTTCAATGCGTTGTTTCTTGGGGATTATCAAGACACAGTGTCAAAAAAAATTCTCATGTACGATTGTAGGGAGGTCGTTCGAGTTATCCAGGTTCTATTGCAAATCTTCCTCGAAATTTTCCCTGAAATTGCGGCTCAAATCCATTTTCGGTCTAAATACAGCGCAACTACAGCATATACAGTACAGTATGCATACGCGTGCGCGTAAATACGGCAATGGAAGCCCGAAATAATACGAGCAAGGTTGTCCTTTATTCCTTTTCAGGCCCTGTCCCAAGCGGAACATACAGGGGTACAGTACACTATAGTCTCATTGGAGCAGCTGTACCATCACGTTGACGTCCTTGCTTGCGTACATGAAAGAAGAGAAAAACGAACGGTAAGCAAAACAGCGCGGTTTCGACGCGAATATCCTCCCCCTCCCCTTTCATATGGAACTGATGGCGCCATATGCAGGGGGAGCACCCTCTGGTCTTCGTATGCAGTACAGTACAGTACAGTATGCTGTATTGTGCATGCAAGTATAAACGCCCTTGCCGCAATTTCGCGTTCCCTGTCACACCGTATATCGCGCACATGCTGGTTTTGGTGCGACCGACCGACCGGTCTGCTCATGTGCTGTGCACATAATAACGCATCGCGCAGAAGAGCACATATAGCACTGCTGTATAAGTGCTGGGGTGGATAGGAAAGCCAAGGCGAGGCAACATGCGCCAGTGGTGGTGGTGGTGGTGGTGGTGGGGGGGACAGCGTTCACGGTGAAGGACTCCTGTAAAGGGACCACCGTAACCCGGTACGCATAGCCAAATCGGAAGTTCACGGGCAGATGTTCGCCCGACTCCGTTTCTCGTCGGTTTGCACGTCCGGAGTGGGGGGGACCGGAGGACGGGGAATGAACTCTGGGGTACAGTTCGTTGACTACTGCAGGGCCAACGACGCCGTGGCCGAAGCTGAAGAAGAAGAAGCCGCAAGCAAGAGCTGTGGGCTTGGCCTTTGTTTTTTTTTTTCCTCTTCTAGCTCACGTATTGCTTCAGCAGTGGTACCGTGTTTGATAAACTTATAGTTGAGTCCATCATAATTAAAAAAAAACAAATCCTTTATTAAACAAGTCAGATTTCCCTAGCAGCAGGGTTATTGAGAAATCAATTTTGCTTGTAGAAGTATAATACGGTATATTTGAGTAAATTTTAAACTGCATGCTTTAAAAAAATTGAAACGATACTCCAGCCAATTCATGACAATTTTCGTGGTTTTGTGCAACATTTCATAAAAATCGAATGCCTTATTTTGCAGGACAGTATTCTTGTTGTCTTTCTTTGGCTATGTCATTTTTTTGCACTGTCCCCTAAAATAATAATGAAAGATCAGCAGTCAAGAGTTTGTTTGGGTGGGGGAGGAGGATTTGTAATTTTCATTGAGATTATGGAAAATAGGCACAGGCTTAAAAATTTGTTAGGTAAAGTATTTATTTAAAAAAATATTTTTGCAAGTATTTTATGTAGATTGCCAGTTGGGCAATGAACCAATATTCAACAGTTGAGTAACTCTGAAACCCAGATAATCCAGGCTTAAAACATTTCCAAAATGGAAATAAATAGCCTCACAGCATTTTGATTTTTGGCTAATACTAGACATAGCTAATACAGGGCTTGTGTCATTTTTTTTTACATTGAAGTTTGACTGAAAATTATTCCTGACACCTGGACGAAGTTGGAATGCCAATTATGCCCACAGCATGGGGTTGTGCACAGTAGATCAAGCTTGCTATGGCTATTATAGAATAAAACACGTTTTGAAAAATTTTCTGATATAAAAGCAGTTAATTTAAATTGCAGTATTGTATCCATAAACAATTAATGCTGGTGAAATATATATGTGGGTATCAATAATTATCGATAAAACAGCAAATTTTAAATGCGATTGTATAAAAATAAAGACCATTCACAGGGCACCACATCAGCTTCTTAAAGGCTTGTGAATGATTAACTGTTCGCAAAAAGATTAATAATCATATTTTGGGCCATTTAAGTAGTAATCAATATAAAGTAATCTAAAATTCACATTAGATAAGACATGTCGAAAAAAATGTGCATTTTATGCATTGTAATGGCACAGTTATGAATTAGCTATTTTCCTGGAGCGGCTGCGGAGCCCATGATGTTTGATCAGGTCAAAGCCATGGTAGAGGGGCTCCGCGGATCACCATACAGCTAAAAGTGTCTGCGCTATAATGGCCTTCCTCTCCTGTACTCATAACGGTTGCCTGCCATTCATGCATGACTTATTGTGAATTACACTCCACAGCACTGCGGATGAAAACTCTCAGTGCGAAGAACATACGCACCTTGGAACGAGGTGTGGCTTCATCATCACTGCATGCAGAAGCAAATTTTCCGCTTTCCGGCTGATGTCGATGAAACGAAAAAAAAGAAATAAATAAAAGAGATATTACCCCTGCAACCTTCATTATTTATGCATAGGGTGGACTTGAGGATGATGGTTTCCGGCGGCGCCAAAAAACATGCAGCACGGATGAGCGTTCGAAAGGTGAACGATCCGCGCAGTCGTGCATATATGGGCGGCTCATGAAAGCAGCGAGCGAACTGTAGGTGAAGGCCGGGTGGACTGGAACAAGGGCCTTGGCTGCGAGGAACGCTGCTCCCCTCTTGCGTGGTTCTTCCCTTGTTCTGTATCCGTTTTCGGGCCTCGCGGCACTCCGCATCCTCCATGCCAGTGAGCCGAGCAGAGAGGGAGAGAGAAACGAGCTTGCCCGCGCGCCGCAGTTTGCACTCGGCTTCTATTTCGGCTGCACGCGGACGATGTGAATGTGTAAATGGCGAGCGAACTTTGGTGATTTCTAGCTGCTCGCAAACTCGATCGGAAGCGAAATGTGCTTTGGATTGTACAGTACTTCGAAAATCCACCATTATTCGGAATAAGCCTCATGCTAACCCTTGCGCTGGGGTAAGCAATAGTGAACGATTCTGTGGATGAACGCGTTTTCTGACTGTGTCGCCGGCAGCAGCGCATGGAAAACTCCGGGGTGTGGGTTGTACCAGCTTGCGATCTTGAAGACACACTGTGATGGACAACATAATAATTTGAGAGCCCCACTATAATCCCTTGCACTATTTTACAGCAAATAGTACGAGGATTAACGTTTCGTGACCGTTTTGTGTTGCTGGCAGTGAATCGAGACTTCAGTGGGTTGGCTGCTGGCGAGCTTGACAAATTGTAATACTGTACAGGTATTTGATTTCTAGAATGATAGGGAGAGAGCAATTAAATGGTGGATCCCTTGTACTATTGTATACTGTATCCTTGAGTACGTTTCCTTGCGGTGTTGCCAGCAGCGCGGATCGTGACCGCTTATGGTTAGCAGCTCGCGAAGTAAAGGATGAAATTTAATACAGTACAGTATTTGAGGTACTTGAAAGCATCCTTGTATGACTACCATGTACAGTGCAATATAATGCTACACATCAAAGCAAATTTCCCTGCTGTATGGCCAGTGTCGGATAACGACTTCAGTGGTTGGCAGCTCGCGAAAAATTCGGATAGTTTCTATACATCTAGAACGAAATGGAAAGAAGCAGAGAACCGCGTGGTGGTTCCTTGCACGAGTTGCACCACTGTATATAAGACGGGGATGTATGCCAAGTGTCTCCGCGGATCGCGAAACGCAGCTTCCGAAGTGAAAGAAAATTTTTTGATGGTTGTACAGTATCTCCATGAAACGAATTTTGCGAAGTGATCTGAGTGGTAATTTTCTGCGTACCGCAAGACGCAGATGAACGTTTACTTCCACAGTGTTGCCGGCAATGTCCGTTCACGTAAAAAATGTTTCATACCTCTTCTCCAAATTTGCATACCTCTACAAGGCTTCTAGCGTGTGAAAAAGGATTACGACACTATAATCCTTTTTCTGGAGACCCTGAGCACGATGCTTCCGTTTTGTGCTTAACATGCCCAATGAACATGTTACCATACTGTAATACACATACCACCCAGGGTACTTGGACATACGAAGGTGTTCTGCAAAATTTGCCATCTTGTGAAATTGATAAGATTAGGCCAAGCGATAAAAAACCCTGCAGTTTTGCTGTAGAACACTGAACTCCAATCCATAAAACATTCAATTTTCGTGAATATTTTTATGCGAAAGAGCTGAACTAAATCAACGGGAATATTGTTTTATTTTCTTGAAAATGCATAAATTCTGTATTACTCAATTTTGCTCCCTATAAGAGTGTTTCAAGTGTAATTTTATTCCGCACGTCAGTCTTAAACGTGAAATAACATTTTATGGCAAATTGCGAATTGCTGTGGCATTTTAAAGTGCATTTAATCATCAAAACTGCCGGTGGACTAAGTCTACAAAAAATTGCGATTGGTCTTTTGCTCCTACATTTTAGAATTTTCTAAAGAGCAAATATATGCTTTGAAGCCAAAGCTCTGCGGAATTAGCCTCGTGTTTAGCTGGGATCGAAAGATTACTTTTGGTGTAAAAAAAAAAGCAATCTACCGTATTTGAGCCGACTGAGGTTTGTATTTACAAATCTTCCGCGAAAGGATGAGATCCTCGAACCGATGCGGATGATCACAACCTTTTTGAACAACGGAAGTGCGTTTGGCCAAAATCTTGCTGCAATCGTACGCAAGGGGAAGGAGGAAATCATTTGAACATTTTCTGACGCATAAAGACGCAGTGAACAGAAGAAAAGTACTACTGTAGTTGAAACCTGGTGTCCGTTCTTTCCGATCCGGTGATGTTTGATCGGATTGCGCTGCTGCGCAAATACGTACGTCCTCATCAGTTTTGCGGCGATACGTACATCATCGGTACGGCTGCAGTGATACGAATGCCTGTGTGGATTTAGTATCCAGTTCCGTTTGCTCCATCTTGTGTGCCTTGTCCGATAATACGTTCACCGAATCCTGGACCACGAAGTGATGCTGATACGACCTGTCCGTCGGATCCGTTAAAAAGTGCCTACAAGTGCAGTATCTGCGGGAAATGAACATTTTTTCTCCGAATTCAAACGAGTTGAACTTATATTAAAAGTATAGTACTTGATCGATTTTAAATCGTTATATTCTCCCAGAAAATGCGATGGGAATTTTGTGGTGTCAATTCTAGATCATTTGTATCGCGTTATTTGTGTATGGACATGTCTTAAATGAGATGCGACAGAAACAAATCTTTGCAACAAAAAAAGCGCAAAAATATGTTGTCATGGTGATTCAATGTTGTTTTGTCAGGTTATCGGAGTCCATGTGAACTACATACCAATCATATTTTCCGTCAACAATTCCGAACTTTAACTGCTTGCTATACCGATTTTTACGTAAAAATGGCTGATCGAAAATCAGGGTACAGTCCACTATAAAACGCGGTTTATGAGTGCGTATACATGTGGTACAGTCTTTTGGTGAATTGGAAATGTTTCCTTCCAAGGATGATAGTCCTGCCGTTTTCATTATTGAAGATAATGTGCTGCGAAGTACGTCGAATGTTGCTTTCCCGTGAATCATTTTTGCAGCTCACAACAACCTTGACGGGATCTGTGCAATCGCTGAATTTATCGTCATTTCATTTGTGAAGCTTTGTTATGACTCATAATCTGCAAGTGCTTGGATTTATCCAAACAAATGCACCAAAAATTAAATTTCACGATCCTGTGCTGTATTACTGTCTATCCAAGTATTGTACATGAATAAAATTTGAAGGAAACTAATCTTATATTTGAGAAGAAAATCGTAGACGAATCGATCAAACGCACAAATATTCTTGTTTACTTTTTTAATTTTCTATGCAGTGCAACATATCGTCTTTTGATTTCAAATTTCAATCACAGCGAAACGTGGATGAAGTGCGGTAAAATCGGGGTAACGCATCGTTTGCGTTTAGTATTTCCAAAGCGTTGAAAGGTATTTAAAAAATATTTGTGCTATTGAAAGTATATTTCATTGAGGAAATTATGTGATTTAGGTTTATGCAGGATTCGAGTCTTGGTAAGTCTGCTATTCCAACATAAAATCTTGTATAGTTCAAAAATACTACTGTATCGTCGTACAACACGCGGCTAAATTGATGGCGTTTCGGGCAAATCCGAGCCACGATTCCCGCGAACTCTAACTAAACTAAATGACATAGTCAGAACGAAAATGGCCCTCGAAAAATATCTTTCTTCGACGATTCTGAAGCAACAATCTCTTTAAAACGCATGAACGAAGATTAATCACGTAATGATAATGCTAGTGTATTACATTACTGCATCAGAATTTATGTGACGCGTTCATTGGCGACGCGCGGTTTTAGTCCGGAACTGTGTCTTCGGGCAGCCATTTCAGAAAAAAAGACGGACAGGAAGAAACACTTTGTCTGGAAAATAAATGCACGTACAAGAAGGAAAATTAAGATTTCATCAAGTCTTGGAATGATTCAGCAGCAACTTTTCAGATTCCACGGCGCAGATTAAAATTGAGCCGAAGCGCAGCTCGAATCTACTGCCTCTGCACAAATACCAGTATCCTGAGTTTATACTCGTACAAGCTGGGGGTGCCCAGCCACACCTGGGCATCATGTCACATTTTTGGTTAGGAAAAATTGAATGTTTTACAGATTTTAATGGGTGTAAGAAGGTATGCCCAGGCACAACTGGTTATTATTACACAAATTATGCGGAGAATGAAAAAATTGTATTACTAAAGAATTGTAACTTTGCCAATTTTTGAGATTTTTCAAAATTTAAAAAAGTGAAATGCAGGAAACATCATGGCGCTTCTTTTAAAGTTTTGAAAAGTTGATTTGGTCAAAAATTCGATTTTACACAAATTTTGAAAGTTGATACGCCTGGAAACGCGACCCTCCTGCAGGCCTGTCCTCCTGCAGGCCTGTCTGGGGCTGGGTGGGAGTGAGGATAGGGGGCAAAAGGAAAGGGAGCGCCTGTGAAAATTAAAAAAATGCTGCGAACACCGGACGGCAAGTAACTTTATTATAGTAGATATGCTGCACCAGCATTTTCGAGCAAAGTTTAAAAAAGAGGGGGTGGAGAAATGTGGTATATTAGGAAATAAATTTTGTTTCTGAAACTGAGCAAACATCAGAATGGATCGCAGGTCTAAACTTCCCTTCCTTCGCATCCACCCGACCACATATTTGAAAGCACTGCCTCATTCATGACGGAAAACATTTCTCGACCTTCGCGCTTTTATACACGTTTCAGGAATCGCCGCGACAAAACATGGTGGTTTCCCACAGATAATTCCTGATACACCGAGCCTCGGAACGGTATTTTTATTCCCTAGAATGATACAGTATTCATGCTGCAAGATTCTCGAGGAATCCTTATTTTTCCTTCTGCTGGAATCCGTCTACTCCGCGAAGTCGAAGCAACCTTCTCCTGTCAAGGTCGCTCACACTGCGGTGAGAGTCACGAACGATGGCCGGGAAGCGAGCAGAACATTACGTGAAGGCGGCGGAAAAACAGGACGGGAACCATACTGTGCTATGTAAGAGAAACTTAGAGGTGTGTGTGTGTATGTATGGAGGGATTCAGACGAGGAAGAGGTGCAGGAAAAACTTCTTGCCCCCCCCCCTTTTTTCCTCAAAGAACGACCGTTCCATGATGGTGCTATCGAGTGTTGGGGATTTTTCCAGGGCGGTGCCTGCTGGTGCTTCTGGTTGGTTTGCGCGTTATTATCTATGCAGTGAAGTATCCTTGAAAGAACGTTTTGGAACTTCAAAAGAGTTGATTCAACTTGATAATTTGTTACAGTTCAACCTTTATTTAAACCACATTTCAAGGGACCAGAAAATAATTTGAGTTAGCATATTTGTTGTGGTAAGGAAAGAAGAATTTCGGGTAATTGCAAATGGTGATATTCTGGGCTTCGAATTGCTTCTTAAATGATTTCAT
The DNA here is from genome assembly GCA_905338405.1 of Notodromas monacha. Lineage (NCBI taxonomy): Eukaryota > Metazoa > Arthropoda > Ostracoda > Podocopida > Cyprididae > Notodromas > Notodromas monacha. The sequence goes on from CAJPEX010000321.1 coordinate 110,900, forward strand.
AGGGTGCTGAACAGGGGTTCATTTGTGCAATGAGCCTTTCACATCCTTTCAAAACACATTATGTTTCTTTTTTATTGTTTTTCTCTTTCCTATGTCAATAAAATTATGCTCGAAAAGCCTTGGAAAATTTGAGTTATGGAGGTTTGAAGGGTCAAGCCTTAGAGCTGGGGAGGTTTTTAATGCATTGTTTCTGAGGGGGGCATGACATAGGTAGGTATTTGACTTGTAGGTTTGAGTTATTGAGGCTCAACTGTGAGATGAGATTTTCAAAATTCAAAACATTTCTGAGTCTGCAAAAATGTTTGTGGAATTTGCCAGTCATTGGGCCCAAAAAAGGTTGGGAACACTGCTCTAAGGGCTTTCTGCTGGGACTTGATAACAAGTTTGTTTATGCTCAAAAACTTGCTTTCTCTCGTTTGATCCACATCCGCAGCGTTTCACGGGCCACACCTTAATTCTGGGCAGCAATTTGAAGAAGGAGAAAAACAACTGATTGAATTGAAAAATAATTCGGAGGTCTCCGATGAAATACGCGGCTTGTAATGTCTCTTCCAAGGTTGATTCCACTGGAGACACGCTTGAATTGAACCCCCATCCGCAAATTAATTTGGCTCACAGAAATTTTTGCTCACTTTTTGGTTGTCTGTGGCATTCTGCAAGGTTAACAGGTAATTTCTTTTCCTGGTCTGCGGGGCTGAAAAGAATTGAGGTGTGTCTCGAAATTGATGGGATCCAACATTGAACTGCCCGAGAAAACCCGTAGGGAGGGATTCAAACCCTGTCTTGCGAGGAGTTTTCCTCCCCTTGTTTCGCCGCGATTACCCTGGCTAGAGACCTCTGTCGACCCCAGAGGGATAATCATCACTGGGAACACCCTTCAGTGATTGATTCCCACCCCAGTGGCGACTCGAGTCAGGTTATTACCGTCCTTCCTGGGCTCATCACTGCGCTGATGGCGACCGTTGCTTTCCTCGCCCACTTGTGGCAACGAGCCCGCGTTTGTGTGCTGAACGTCATTGCGACCCACTTTGGGACTGATCAGCTACTGACTATGGGTTCAGTCGGCGTCCCCTTTTGAGTTCACGGTACTCCGAATCGACTGACAGCCGCCCAACTGAGCCCTCCCCAACTCAACGGTTCTGTAAATGCATTAGGCCCCGACAAAGGAACGGCGTGACTTGGGGACGCTTGATTACTCGAAAAACCAGGCCTGATATACAGACTATGTCTCAAGATATGGACACTTCACCAACATTTCTAGACAAATGGAAAAGCGACTTTCCTAAATTTGGATGCCTCTGAAAAAATTTAGCCTTTTGCATCCACAAAAATTAAAAATGAATTTTGTTATAAATTTACTATACTGTACATTAATTCATAATCCAAAACAAGCTATTTGTGCTCATTTTTTCAGAGGTCTTTCCATCATCCAAGCACAGTGTTGAAAGAATTGTGCATGATTTCTTTTTTGGGCTTCTTTTCATGCCAAAAGATGAGATTATGTGTGTCTTGTCTGGTCTGTTATTCTCTGCATTGTGAAGTTGAGAAAAAATGGAAAATTATTCAATTTGTGTGTGTGTGTGGGAGGGGTGAGGGGAGATCTCTTCTAATTTTTCATCAATAGAAGAACCAATAAATGTACTCTACTGTATTTCCATTGACGTCTACAGGAAAATGTGATCTGACATGTGGACATTTTGACTTAGGGACAAGGTTCAAGCACCAATTGTGTCTGCATTTTTGGTTTCCACTTACAAACCATGGAGCCCCAAGAATTGTTACAATCACAAATCCGTTGCATGAAGATCCTAATTTTTGTAAACGTGCAACTTTTGAAATGAGATGAAGATGTTCATTCTTCCAGTGTAACTTTTTTTTCTGGTACTGTATAGCCGAAGCGTTTTCATTCAAAATAAGCCTAACAGTGGAATTGCTGAAGCGATAATTTTTATTTCATAAAAAATGTAAGAAGTGGTAAAGGATAAAATTCTTGAAGCGGGCTTTGAGTAACAAACTTAATTAGCTCCATCATGGATTTCATTACTCGAGGCATTTTTTGTTTAAGGCGTAATTTCCCAGAATAACCTAATGCAAATTTAATATTTCAAAGCAAACAATCCGGATTAAATGACTGGAAAATTATTTGCTAATTTTATTTGGAATCACGGAAATTATAATAATAATTAGCACTGCAAATCTCTGTGGTTGTCATTTTTGCACATGAATTAATACTGATGGACTCATGATGAATTCTTTTTACATTGTGACCCTCACTGACAGTGATGGCAAACGATCATAGTGCTCTGAGCTCCGGAAATGAATTCGATTCCTTGGTCCAATAAATCAACCCGAATATTTAATCGAATCTACTTTGAACAAGCGAAACTCTCAGATCTGTCAAAAATCGACTTAACAAAAATATGAGAATTTATATGAAAATTTCATTTCCCAACGACTTGCGAGATCCTGAATTAAGTTCACTTTTCCGAGTGCATGTACTGTAAATTATACTCTTCTAACAATCTTGAATCTCAACTTTCAGATGAAATGTTGTTACTGTACATTAATTTGGTGATTCCTGCCTGCAGCCAACACATTTTATGACTCTCAACTAAACCTTAATTTGTGCGTCAAAACTTCAAAGGGACACATTTTTTGTAAAGTTTAAATGAAGCCATAATTTCTTGAACAATTCCAGCACTCAGAAGCATGGTTTCTTTGTTCGAAGCTTGTACAGTTGCCAACGTTTTCAAATAACTCGTGAGAAAAAGGTACTCTTCTGGCTTTTAAAAAAATTACTATTGTAGATGTTCATGGATATTTCTATCCACCTGAAATATCTCCGAAACGTTAAAATTGAATCTTCCTGAGTAAAAACAACGGGAAGGAGAAATGGCAACTCTTGAAGTCCTGCCAAGTGCTCTTCATTACCTGGGAACTCCTACAGGTTCTGCCAAGTTTCCTATCTATTCTTCGATCTTATCTTGGTACAGTTCTAAATTTTAGCCTCGATATACAAAATTAAAAGGAAGTATTGTATTCAAGTGCTCTGTTCCGTTCATAGACGTAGTTCCAACTCTTCAACGCATGTGCAAAATCGCGTTGTGCAGCAAATCGCTCGTTTTTCGTACTGTCACAGTCGATTAATTTGAAAGGAAACTTTTTGCGGGGTACTCCGGAAACTATTGCCAAAAATTGCGTCAAATAATGTAACGATCAATTTAAATGACCGGGCATTGATAATTGAAATCATATCCTTGAACGACTTCCAGCAAAATGAAACGCAGAACATTTTTATTATATTGAAATCTGTTCGCAGACGTGGACCGATTTTGGGGCAGCTTTAGTGCAAAAATTTTTGACATTTACAAAAAAAATTCCACGAGAAGGACCAACAGATTTATTTTTATGTTGGTGTTACAATACTCCATTCGAAAACGTCAAGCAGTAAAACCCCAGAACTTCTTGACGTCGCGAGTTTTTATGACTCACTGATTAGAAGTTCCTGTGGGCGATGCGTCACTGTTCATATTACACTTATTAAAAAAAAAAGTAAAATGGTGACATTGGACTTGATTTATTGTCCATGACCACCATGAAAGGAAAGTTGGAAACGCTTATTTCAAGATGTTTCTGTAAAAAACCGTTTTCTTTATATTTCGGCAGAATTTATTCAGATTGTATAATTTCTGAACGTTGGGGTATGAGTTGATCGCAAAATTACTTTCGGCGGATCAGCTGTTTAATCTGAGTCATTATTGATTCTACTGTCAATCACTAATTTTTATAAATAGGACTAACGTGTAGGGTATTGTATAAAAACAATGAATCTGTATGTTATCTGCAAAACTCGGAAGATTCCGCAATCTATCTCCTGTCGAAAAAAAGCCCCTCAATGATCAAAGGAGAGTTTTGGCTTGGATGCAAGAAATTAGTAGTTCTTCTGGAATTTTTTTGAGCTCCAACTCCTACAAAATCGGGTGAATTTTGATTTTTTTTTCTTCAAAATTTCGAATCGATCACCATTAATTGAATTGGGCATCAGGCCAGGTTCATGTCTTGAATCGCTGGTTGAGTTCTGAAGAATGAAAGGTTAACCGAGAAGTTTGGAGACTCCTTGACTCTGGGTTTTCGACCTCACCTGCGTAACGGTAATAAATTTATTTTTGTTTCTCTTCCGACGCTCAGCTTTTGGTTCGGAAGTGAGACACGCTGTCGCTGGATGAACTTTTGAGAAGCCGTCCCTCCCCGCCCCCGAGGCCCTGGGTCAGGGTTCGGGGAACGCGACGAGGGAAGGACGGGCCAGTATAGAGTCGACAGGTGGGCCCCAGAGTTCAGTGATTCTTTTTCCGGATCTGGTGTAGCAGTCTGACTGAAACCCGGAAATGTTGAATTGCCTGGTGTACGCGAGCCGATTTGGTGGGTTATTTGCACCCAAGTCAGTGGAACGCCGGCAGCCTTGGAGAATATTGTTCAGTAATCAATGTAGTTTTCTGTGTTTTTATTCAATTTTGTATTTTCCAATCCCTGGGTTAAATTATTAGAAAATTAATTGCTCTGCTGATTTTGAATATTTCAATTAAATCATAATGAAGTGTAAATTACATCAGATAATCTGTATTTATTCAAGTACCACAAGCCCCCAAGTAAATGCTTGCACAATGATTTTGTGGCACAGAATGTGCTCAAAATTGTACCCAGCACAATATTGGGCTGCTGGATGTTGCTGCACTCCCAAATCTGTCAGACTTTGTGGTGTGCAATTTGGATGTGTGATGTCAGCAGTGATTCCAATTTGGACTCATTCTCAGAATTTCTGCTGGTCAGGATTTGTGATTGAGTGTGACGATTTTTATTGATTGAGACTGTTGTTGATGTGTTCTGGCTTTCTTATCAATACTCACCCCCTGCTGAATTTGCATTCATCCTGTTTGTGTTTTTTTGCAAAATTAAAATACTTTTGAAGGGTCTCCTATAAGGAGAACCAGGCTGCATAACAGCTGGATCTGCTTTTGATTTATTTCAATCTCCTTTTGTGAAATCCGACCCAACACTCAAGAATATATCCTATGTTTACTTGGCTGAAAAGAAAGTTTTTTACTAGATTATTATTTCTAGCAAAAAAATCTCATCATTTAATAAGAGGATTTGTGATTGGACAGCAAGAAAAGAGGATTGGCACAAAAAAAGTTCCTACAATTCGTTCTTTCTAGGACTAACTTCAAAGTTATGCAAGTATGATTTGAGGAATCTGAATAAAAATGTATATCCTCATACCACACATTCCCCGTTATCCTGCCTCAATTTTCAGAATAAAAGGCATGAGAGGTACTTGCACACAGTGCATGACCAAAAAAGTAACTAGTGTTATAGGCTTTTAGCTCCCTATGTTAAATTTTTTTCAGGCTTTATCTGAATCATCAATCTATGTTTCACTGTATAGAACTCCCTAACTGAAGGACTTAATCCCTGAAACCTCCATAATTTGAATATTGAGAGGCCTTTGGGCTACAATTCTGGGGACCCAGGCAGGAGAAGAGCAAGAAAAGTGTAATTTGGTTCTCTTCAGAAGGAATGGCTGGACTAATTAATTGGGCAAATGCACTCTTGCCACAAAGTTCAGTTCTGTAATTCATTTTCTAGGTAAAAGAGCCTTTTTTCCCAACTTGAAAACTCCCCAAGTTTAATTTTTTGTGGATCCCTCTGAATTTGACTTGGTTGACTAGTTGGACTGCATCTGTTGAAACTGACATGTGAAATAAAAAAAAGCCATCATAAAGAATTTTACATCACATTTGCAAGTTAGCATCACTTCTTTTGCGTTAATCCTCTTAAAATATTCAAACTCCTAAACCCTTTTCTGTCGAATTGTCTTGAAAAAAATTTGCAGCATAGAAATCCGCTTTGCTCAAGCATTCTCACAAGGCCTGAGAGTGATACAGTATTCCTACACCAGCTAGTGGTTTCCACCGTCTGCGCTTGCGCGAACCGAAAATGCTGCTGTTGAATCTCAGCGTTTTCAGTCTTCGAATCATTCCCTGAGGGAATATTTGGGCACGTTTAGCATAATATTCTTTCGCGAAAATTCTGGTAATATTCAAAATTCTGGGGTTCTTCGACGGATCGCCTTGAATTTTGAGGATTTAGGGTTTCGAATGGAAAGAAGGTGCTCTGCGGAATTTTGAACATTCTTGGTTTTGAGGTGGAGATGAGTCTTTTTCGCTAAATTATAAGTGCAGATGGAAATTTTTTTTGCCAAAACAGATCAACCGCTGGAGACATGGAGAGACCAAGGAAAATTATTTGGTGCTCTGAGTAAAATAAAACCTAAAATAAATGTGTGTCATATGAGTACGGTACATTATTTTCAGAGTGTATTGCACTTCAAATGTCGATGTACCGTATGTTGAAGGCACTAACGTCGAAACACATTTTTCTCGCATAAATTCTCCATCAGTCGCAGGAAAGTATACAACCCGCACAATACCACACGCTTCAATTTTGAATGAATTACCCCTCGTTTTTGGACAATCATTTGAAGGGTGGAAACTGGAAAATTTAAAAAAAATGAGAAAGGAAATTGTTGCCTAAGCACACTTGAAAGATTTCCACAATTGCTTAGGTCTGTAAAATATACAGTAAAATCTCGTTACAACAAATACCGTTACAACAAATTTTTCAATACAACAAACTTTTTTTCAAGTCCCGGCAGAAAGCCTATAGACTACATGTTAAATAAATCTCGTTATAACAAACTTGGGAATTCCGTTATAACAAACTTTTTTGATGCATTTTTTTTGGTTTTTTGTGGAAAAATTTTGAAAAATTACTTGAAATTTGCTTTTGTTATTCACCATTGAAACCTGAATCAAAAGAGGCCTCTATTGAGGCCTCTTTTGATTCAGGAGCAGTTATAAAGAATAAAAATAAAGATGCACACCCAAAAGAGTAAAAACTTTTCATGTCCCATGCATTGTGAAAGAGGTTCCAGTACAACTTTGGACAGTGACTGTTCAACACAAATTTTGTGAACAAAGGATTTTTTTACATTTTTTATTCTGGATACTGTGGNCTGCAACTTTGTCAACAATTTCAAAAAAATTGTCAAAAATTAAATTGTGTGACTTCTACATGGGACCTCATTGCAAGCAAATGTGGACAGCTACTCATGAAGACCTGGACAAGACTGCTGTTGCATGGTTTCAAGAAGTGCCATCTAGCAACATTCCTATAAATTGACCCTTAATTAAAGAGAAAGCCATCTACTGTAGTTGGCACTTTCCTTTGACCACAAATCATTTCTAGCTAGTGTTGGGTGGCTTGATTGTTCTGTGATTGATTTTGAATTTCAACTGAATAATCTGTGGGGAAGAGTCACCAGTTCTCATCACAAAAGTGAATGAGTGGCAGGTCAGTGAGATAAAGAAAAAGTATTGCATCTCACAGCCCTGACAGCATTTTCAATGCAGATGAAATGGACATATTTTTTTCATTGTCACCAAATTGCACATTGGCTGTTGAAAATTATCCTTGTCATGGTAGCAGAAGATCAAAGCAGAGACTGACAGGCCTCTCCTGTTGCAATGCTTTAGGGATCAATAATTTGAGTCCACTCATCATTGGAAAATAAGCAAAACCACCTTGTTTCAAGAATGTACAAGTGTGACTTGATGAACACTGCAATTTTTGTTAAATTGCTGAAGCAGGTCAACGAGGACATGCAAATTAAAAAAGGAAAATCTTGCTTGCTTGGGACAACTGCTCTGTCCACACTATTCTTCCTTGCCAAGATAATGTGCAAGTGGAGCATCTGCCACCAAACTGCAATGCATTTTTTCAGCCTCTGGACCTGGGCATAATAAAAACTGTGAAAGTCCATTACAGGAAAAATATTTTAAAGAAAATTCTTGCAAACATTGCATGTGATAAAAAGGATACTAACATTGACATCAAGCAGGCAATTGAAATGATTGCTTGTGTCTGGTGATTTAAATATTTTCCTCATGCTCTGACATTGCAAGTGTTGAAAAATATGATCTACTGAAAAAAGCTGAGGATGCATTGCCAGCAGCAGTGAATAATAATTTTGTTCAGAAGAAAATCACTGATTTTTTCAAACAATCATTTGAGTTCTTAAACTGAAAGACAAGCCTGATTCAGAATATATGCAGATCTGAGCTGAAAAAAATTTTCCAGTCATTTTTTTTAAAATCTCATTATAACAAATTATCCGTTATAACAAACTTTTTCTGTGGTCCCCAAAAGTTTGTTGTAACGAGATTTTACTGTATAATGTACAAAAACTGTACTCAGGTTGTAGAAATTCGAATGAAAAGAGAATAACATGGGTTCGATACTTGATCAATAATTCATGCAATGGTGAAATAACATTTAACGAAGAAGAAAATCATTTTTTTTTGTTGCCTGCTTTCCAAATAAGTTATATGAAGTACAGTGGTGCCCCGTCATGCGGACGCCCTGACATGCAGACGATTTGATTTAAGGACACGACAACTCAAATTCCCAAAAAATTTCTAAACCAGTGGGAAATTTTTAATTTAAGAAACTTCGTAATCTCTTGAACAAATCAAGCTCATTATTTGCAAAAATAAAAGTATAATGCATTATAAATTCACAATAATTTATGACCCAAAAAAGGCTATTTTTATTCCTCATTTTTTCAGAGTTCCTTCCGTATTCTGAGCTCAGTATCGGAAGAATTCTGCTTGTACATTATTTTTTAATTTTTGGGCTGCTTTTCATGCCAAAAGATGAGATTATTTGTGCTTTTTATTCTGCACTGCCATTTTCTCTATCTCGACGTCGAAAAAAATGATTTTATTCAATTTTTTTAAAGACTTCTTCCTTATTTATGATCAAGAGGAGAACCAGCAAGTGAGTATGCTGTATTTTCGTCGAAGTCTGAAGGGGAAACGTGATCTTACATTTGGATGTTCCAACATGGGGTAAATTTTCATAAGCCCCAATTACGTCCACATCTCGGGACCCCACTGTATAATCAGCAGATTTTAGTCATTGTTGCCTATTTTCTCAAATATTCTCCACGATATTACGGCTCACCTGAGTTTTTCCAGACGGACTTTTTCACTAGGGAAAATTCGGCCTTCAATCGCGTAAATACTGTACGTTATCTCAGTTTTATGGAACTATATACTGCAATAAAATAGTTTAGTTTTTCATTTTCGTCATGTGCTTCTCACAAACCGTATCCTGCTATGAGTTACCAAAAAATAAATAAAAATAGAAACGAACATGGCACCCAAGCTGAGCCGATTACGATGGCTTGCTTGATGGGAGGAAGGAGACTCGAATGATGATGGTCCGATCCCCGAGTTTCCCGACAACCCTGAGCGACGAAAAATGGGCTCGGCCCGCGCCCTTCTCACGTACGTGGGCCAAACGGGTGCCGGAGAAGGCAAACTGGGGTTAGGACCAAAATGATCGAGATTCAAAACTGGATGGAAAAATATACCCGGTCATCTCGGCGGGCTTCTAGAAGATTTCTCTGTAAAATTATTAAGCAGAAGATTTCCTGCGTGAGCGGAGTTTTTATTTATTTTTGGAGATTTTCCTTTTAATGACTGCTTTTATCGATTTCATTCCATTATTACGTGCGCGTTATTCGAAATTCATGATCAGGAAAGGTGTCAATTTCCTTTTTTTTAAAGAGTGGGAAACAGCGTGGGCAATGTGTCGCATGTATATTATAGCTACGATTTGTGTTCCGATAAAATAACCTGTTTCAATTCTGCAACAATTTTCAAGTAGCAAATTTGTTTAGTATTTTTTGAAGGCACGAATTTGACAAGGACGTGCCCGATTATTCTCCTTCCTCTGAGCGTGTTCGAAATTGCAAATGCTCCAGCCTTATTCACGAAAATCTTACAAGCCTAACTCATAATGAAAAATTAAAAATTGTCCGGCTGACCTGACCTTAACTGTGTTGTTATCCAGGAAATACTCGGGTTTGTTTCCAAGACCTCTTTTTAAATTGCACCTTACTTCGAGGA
>CAJPEX010000322.1:0-14713 GCA_905338405.1 Notodromas monacha
TCGCAACCACGAACCCTTCTACGACACTTCCGCCGCATTTGGCACACGTTCACTGAAATTCCATTCGAAGGAATCGAATTTCGCACTACAGCTTCGATACGCTGCACGACAACAACAATAAAAAAAAACGTATTCCGACGACCACCAGACGAAAACATGTTATTACGAATAACGATCAAGTCGGAAAAGAAAGGTGACTGTTTGCTTGAAGAAGCCGGACGAAATTTTTCGGATTCAAAAAAATAATAAATAGAAATGATTCGGGGAATGGAATAATAATAGTAGCAGGAGTCTCCTTAAATACGACTGGTTTCGGGGTGACGATTGAAAACAGGTGGGACTTCAATCACACAAACCTGTTCAAACTGCGAAGAATCATTTCACTTGGAAATTGGAGGAAAAGAAGTAGGAAGCTGACTGAATTTTAGCGCTAAATTTCTGCTGCTCCTCGAATAAAAATAAAAAAAAACTTTACGAAGAGTGCCAAAAAAATTGAGTCGTTCCATTATTGCTTATTTCATCAAGATTATCATATTCCTCACTTGGAAAACTAATCTTGCATCTCCAATTACACATTCTTGAGAAATAATCAAATGCAGCATCAAACGAAGAAAAAAAGTGGACACGTAAATTCAACTGTTTTACTACTGCCCATTTTTTTAAAGGTAAAAAAGTGTTGGGACTAAAGTGAAATTATGTATGCTATAACTAAATTTTAACTTGGCTGATCAACACTCTAAAATTAATCATTAATTTGCGAATTCCTTTCTACAGTATTTGAAAATTACAATTACTTACTCGTAGATGACCATCCAATTAAATAAAAAGGCCAGCAAAATACTCGAGAGATTCAAAAAATCTCGACGCTGACGAATTTCTTGACGTAATTTCTTTCAACAACAGATAATCAATAATGCCTTATACTACTGCAAAATTAGAGGGAAGATCACATGCAAAACTTTGCCGACTAATTTCGCTAAAATTTCAAAAACAAATGCAGTTGCTGAAACAGTGTCAAAAATCGAGCGGAATTTCACACGCTAAAATGCAAAATCTCAACTTCATTTTACAGAGCCAAAAAGCCCGCATGAAATTCTACCGCCTGTCAACACATTTTTTTCTTTCTTTACTCCACGTTTATTTATTCATTTATTTTCATCCTAAATGAAACCTTCAGAAATATCCCCCCAAAAAACAAAAACAAAAAAGATTAGCGTTCACACACAATTTCCGACTCTGTTTTTCCTGCGACAAGTGGTTCGGAACCGATCCGGAGAGTCGGTCGAGCTCCAGCGATTCACTCACTCACTCACACAGTCACTCTGGTTTGTTCATCCGTTTCAGCCCCTCAAGTCTTCCCAGCTTCGGATCAATTTGACCAGAACAAAGTTGACAATAAATACACACACACACACACATGCAAAAAGAAAGAAAGAAAAAAGTGCGAAAGAGAGAGACACACACACTGTAAATTTAAGACGTTTTTTTTTCTTCTTTTCTTCGCCGTCGGCGGTCAGCTAGCCCACTGAGCGCCCGGCCGGTTGATTTACGCTCTCGGCGGTGAACCCGCGGCGCTCCGTCCTTCGGTTTCGGGCGGTGGTGCCTTGACGGGGAAAGAAAGAACTTCCTTCCTTCCTTGCTTGCTTCTTTGCGACACGGTAAACAGGCAGTTCAGTCAAGTTCGGAAGGAAGGAAGGAAGAACGGAACTGAATCGAGACTGAGGCACTCCATACACTTGGCTCGTCATGACGTTGGAAAGAGAGAGAGAGAGTTTGAATCAAAGGATGTCGAAGATGATAATGATGAGCTTCCCTTTTTTTTTAAAAACTGGGTCGTGGTCCCCTTTCAGGAATCAAAACCTATCCATTTGTGGCATCTGCCTTTAATTCTTTTTTTTTTTTAGAAAAAACCAGCCAATCGTTTTTTGTGACAAGTATCGTCGATGATAGACCTTAATTTGTATTTTCATGACATTCTGATTGCGACACATGTTCACTTTACAGAATTTCCTCGGATGCCAAATGTCACGCGTCAAGACTTTTCGCAAAGAAATTTCAGAAAAATGTTGTCTAAATCTTTCTTGTACCTTCAATTTTGCGCACAGGCACCTTTTCTCAAATTTCGCTGGGGGAAAAATGTGCTACTAAATAAAATGAGCATCTTGATTTTTTTTCCAAGAAGAAAATATAGACGAGAATCTTTTTGCAACCCCATAATGATTCTTACTTGAATATATGAAGTGCACTTAATTCTCTTCTGCCATATTCTTGAAAATGTATGCGTGGTTATTGAGAAAATGTAGCGCTCGGCAAACAATTAAAAATAACTATATTTAATTTCGATCATTCTACAAAGCTACGTTTTTTTTGCGCTAAAATTGTATCTTTACTTGGGTAATTCATGTTAATTTTCAAAAATTTGGCAAAAGGAAAGTAGACCCTTGCGATACACAATTACAAATTACATCATAATGAATCCAAAAGGAGGTTTTTTACAATAAAGAAGTGTTTTTTATTAAAGTGTGTCCTCCAAGCTAAGAGGATTGTCGTAAACCGTTTTGTAATATTTATTGAAATGCCATAAGTTAAAAATAGGAGGGTAGTTCGATGAAAAGATAAAAAAAAAGGCACGCGAAAACTAAACCTTCACTTGTGTTATTCATATTCCTTTTCGATATATGGCAAAATAGAAGCAAACGCCTGTGAAAAACACATATAAATTACAACAAAATATGAATCCAAAAAAATATTTTTCAAAGCTTTCTTCGCCAAAAAAAAAAAAAAGATTCGACACAAAGGGTCTGATACTCTCAACAAGAGTACTGCAGAAAAATTCACAATAAAGTACATTACTGCACAGTGTAGTACTTCATTCTCTGAAGATTAAATGGTCACTCGGAATTTTATTATTGGAAAACAAATAGAACAACTTTCTCATTTGATACTTCAGCCACTTCGATCGTATTCTGACAATTTAAACACGGAACGGCCTACTCTTAAAACGTTATTGGAAAAGCTGTGAAATGTTTTACTGTTGATTGAATGCACCTTTATAATCAAAAACAAAGTTGGGCAACGGAACACAAATTCATTTATTCGCCCTCAGGTGAGTCCACACGCTTTATGTGCTGACCAAAACAAAGTACTTTCCACGCTCTAAACTATAATTTGGACCTTCTTTTACGCCTTTAGTTCAGGTACTTTTCAAGAATATTAACCAGACCGGAAAGTTTGACTTGTACTTGAGGAACTAAAGCATCCTAAAAATGAATTCCATGTACAGTATACAATGCGAGTCACAACAGCGTACTCAAACTTCCATGGAAAATGCTAATGAGTTCCTCGTTTCCGCGATTACTATACTTCGAATTCGTTTTAGGAGAGAAAAAACATAAAACCGAAGGGTGTCGGTACGTATAGTGAAAGTAGTTTCATTGGACAATTTCAGAACTTTATCCTTTTATATAGTGCAAAACCGCAAAATTTCAAGAAATGAATCCTCTCACTTCGTCAGAATCCCCAACCCAAATTTTTCAAGGAATTAGGTCACCAGCCTTTCAATTATTTAATTTACTATTTTATTCAAGAAGCATCTCTGAAGTTCATTTTTGTATCATGTATGTCCGTAAAAAGAAGATAACACCCAATTAAATAAGGCGAGTTCAAACTTATTCGTGTGAGTGGGATAAATGATTGAATTGCACTTCCCAAAACTTTCGTATGTGTGTGTGTATGCGGGGAAAATATTATTAAGGTTAGGCTGACGGGAGTTTTAAAGCCCAAGGTGGTTCTAAAAGTGCTTGTGGTGAGCTATATAATAATAATAATAAAAGGAAACAGTAAAAGTTGCGAACGAGTTCAACTTTATGTCGTTATAGAACCCTAGGCTGCACAAAACAAAAAAGAAAGAAAGAAAGAATAAGAAAACTGTGCCATCACTATACACATCAGTCGCCGACTGGCTAATTCGCGGTATCCGAGTGAACCCAGAAGTCCCGTGATGGGAAACGTGACACGGTTTCCCCAGGGCAAGTCAAGACAGAAAATGGAAAATAAAAAAGAAGGAAATCTACTGTATATATATATACGATATACAGTATATATATATATATATATATAAATAACACCTAACAAGCAACCTCTGGTTAATGAGGTTCTCTTCCTTCCTTCCTTTCTTCCGTTGGAAGCAACCCGTGGGGTCAGGAGTTCAGGCCTCCGACTCCACCCCAAAAAAAAAACGCGCTCAACCCAGCTGAAACGTCGACGACATCGTCGACTGCACTGACGAGCAGTTCGTGTGCTTCTCTGACAAGTACCCCCAAGAAACCAGGGAGGGGATATTCTAGAAAAAAGATATAAGGTTTTTTTTTGTATTGCAGCGTTGCCAATCTGAGCACGCTCTCCGCCTTGTGGTTATGCATGCCCTTAAAAAGTTCAAAGGCGAAACCCGAGTGGAAAGGTAGCTGTCGCTCTGAAGCATAAAAAAAATTTGAAGTAGTAAAGCCTTCTTCTATGATTTACATCTTTAGAAGTAAGATTTGAAAAATTTAATGAACCGGTTCGGCGATTTAAAAAAAAAGTGAGACGGCAATTTCATTGAGATAAGAAACTTTTTCTCACGATTTTCCCCCTCATATTCTTGAAAATACACCACGAAGACAAGTTGACTCATCATTCGGAATCGCCAATCTCCCAACTCCTGTACATCGGTACTCAATAATATTGCAGTATTGCCAAAAATTCTTCATCCAATTTGTCAAAACTGTTTTTTTTTTGCGCGCGAAAACAATATTACTTTCACTTGTTTAATTCATGTTCCTTTTCGAAATTTGGCAAAATAAATTAGACGCCTGTGTTACACACTTGTAATACATTACACTATATTGAATCAATAAGATTTTTCAACCACTTCTTCACAAAATTCAAGAGCCAAAATTCGTAAACAAAACCAACCTCATATTCCCAAAACCGGTACTTCTTTTCTAAATTTCAGCATAAATTAAAATGAATGAGAAAATTTGAATGGATCGGTGCGGCAATAAAAAAAAACTTTAGATGGCAATTTCACTGAAAGGAAACTTTTTCTCGCGATATTTCCCTCACATTCTTAAAAATACGCCACAAAGACAAACTGACTCAACATTCGTAATCATCAATTTCTCAACTATATTCAACAATATTGCAGATTTGCCAAAAATTCTTCATCGACGAGAACTGTTGAGCGGAACATATCATTGTTGAAATTAAAGATACCTTGCTTCGCAAAATGGTAAAAACACTTTTTGCTAATGATGCGATAAAAACAAGACATACTCTGCTGTATTTGCGTTTAAATATTGCAAAGAAAGTCTCAATGAAATTGCATTTCGAGGGATATACTAACCTCGACGGCAACCTTCTGATGAGTGCACAGCATAAACTTGCACAAATTACAGCACATAAATGACGTGCCGTTCTAAAAAAAAAAAAACCCCCTTTCAAAATTTCTGATTTAGTACACCATTCAAGCTTCGAACTCATTCTTAGTCCAGAAAGCTGCTCAATAATGAGCTTTCAATAATATAAACGTGACCATTCATTCGAAGCACCACTTGAACTAGAATCATATATATTCGCAAGCTTTCCCCAGCAAGTCATAGACTCCAGGACACACCACAAGTGGTCTTCTAATAAGTGTAAATAAGGTACTGCATTTGATTTAAACGTCTGGCAGCAGATAAACAATACAGACGCGTACGTCAAGTTTAAGCACATACGTCTGCTTTGTTTGGGAGAGTGCGTAAATCTGCCAAAAGTACCGCAAATAAAAAATATAAATAATCATTTCGCAAGCTTCCTCATTGCCCAATATTTCTGGGGTTTTCCTCAAGCCACCGAGTTGGAACCCATTTGGGCCTCTTCTCTCCTAAATCACCAGAGGCCTCAGTGGAAACGCAATCAAAACATCAAGCCATCTGTCGACAGCCTTTTGAGTTTTCTCTCGTCCTGTCCATGAATACCCTGGCCTGATTATCACCAGCCATTCATACACGAACAACTGATGATAGAAAAAAGAGCAAGAAAATAGAGCTTCGGACGAATCATGAAAAATTCAATAACGTCATTAGCACCGATGGAAAAATAAAATAAAATAGCACACGGGCACATTCTTGCTCAACTCGTATAAAATAAGTCTGACACAACTTAATGGCGAGAAGTCGCAAAAGAAGTGGGGGGAAAACGCCTGAATTCGCAATAACCCGGTTTCAATCCCATCAAGCACCTGTCGTGACTCGATCCTCTTTTATTCCTTTCGATCACCACACGATTTCATTTTATTCTTCGAACAGGACTTCATTGCAGATATTTGATCATTTCTGAAACAGGAAACGATTTCTCTACCCACAGACAAACTTTTAAATAAGAAGGGAAAACTGAGAGAACGCATCGATTTTTGGCATGAAAGATAATCTACCTCGACTAGTCAAGTTATCTTTATTTTTTTTTACCTTCGCCACCTTCGTCAATCGAGTCGCAGGGAATTATTGAATAAATTCCTCGTGACATATTTGCGTGCAAGAAATGTCATGGAAATTTTGAAAAATGGACATCCTTCGAAGAGTTTCAATTCCCTGTTTTCTTAAACGTGATAACGCCAAAAGCTTTGGAGATTCCATCGAAAATTATTTTGGTATCTACTAACATATTCCCGGAACTGCTCTACTATAAGACTTCATTAAAGTTTAGATTGGAGTCTGAAATTTGCACGCATCATGTTGTGATATCCCAGACACATGAAAAGTAGGCATATATGCGTACTTGGCAACTCTGACATGCCTCCACCAACCGGTTCTTCTTCCACACACACATGCAAAATTTTGTTCCGGGTCTGAATAACAAGATAAAGCACCGTTTGTTACTCACAGAGATGGGGGGGAAAAAAATTCCGAATAATCCGAACAAGGCACACAAGGTGAAGGTTACGCTACACACTGTCATGTAAAATCCCCGTGGACACGGAAAAAAAGAGGAAGAAGAAGAAGACCATGAGTAACAGTAGAGAGAAATGGTAGGGGGGGAGCTCATGACAAATGCAACCCCTATAGGATGAAGCCAAGCAAAACCCAGGGATTTTTTCCCCTTCCTTTTTTTCCCCCCCTTAAAATTCGGGGCTCATTCAAGCGATTTTTCTCTCCAAAGCCTCCCCTACATGCTCTGGATTTTTGTCAATCACTTGTTGCCTCAGGGGAAAAAGGTATAACCCCCCCCCCCCTCTCCTCGTGGAAATAATAAATAAATAAAACTTCCCTATTTTATTTTTTCAAGTTCAACAGCGAAGGTCCCCCACCCTCTCAGGAACAACGGGAAGCACTCAAACAGAACTGGAGCTTCCCAAGGAAATGGCGGCGAGTTGATGCTATGGAAAACCTGAGAAAGGTCTCGAATATTCGAGATTAATCCAGCATAGATTTATGGTACTTTAACGTACCGAATTATTCCGCCACAGCCTCCCCTACATGCTCTGGATTTTTGTCAATCACTTGTTGCCTCAGGGGAAAAAGGTATAACCCCCCCCCCTCTCCTCGTGGAAATAATAAATAAATAAAACTTCCCTATTTTATTTTTTCAAGTTCAACAGCGAAGGTCCCCCACCCTCTCAGGAATGCGACCAGGAACCCTGATGAGATTCCCACATGTTTTTTTCTTCTTTCCCCGAGCAGAGGAAACCCCGAAAGCTTTTTTTTCCAGCTCACTGGTTTCTGCGAACAAAACACTTCGGACAAGATTCAGTTCATCTACTCCCAACAACAAATGGCTTCATTTGCTTTCATGCAAATAGCGTATAAAGAAAAGAAAAAAATAAAACTCGCCCATTACATCATCTCGGAATCTTTAAAATTCACCTCAATGCTGCCAAAAATAAAACCAAAACTTGCAAAACTGTCTGACGCTCTCGAAGAACCCATAAAACGCGAATCCGAGGAAAATGATGCCCACGTAAAGTGCATTTGAAGATCATATTCGATGCGAGAAGGAAAAAAATAGCGATAAAATCGGGACCCATTTCACAAGCTAACGCGAAAAAAAGGACGCGCAGAAAATGAGAATTTGCTCGAGGGCAGTACTGATTTTTTGTGTGTGCACAGTTCGCAAAAAGCACGGCGTCAAGGCCGAAGCAGAACCCGTGTGTCCACACTCTCCAAAGGATTAACCGAAGATGTGAAGGAGGTACTGAGTTAAGTCAGTATAGCAGAATCCCAGGACGCATCCCAAAACATTTCGGAAGACACGATGTGAAACTTTGCAAATAACCTGCGTAGAATATTTCAGAAAGTTCTAAAGAAATATATTTTTCTGCACAAAGAGGAATTTAAGGCTGAAGAATCCCTCATTTTCCTCTTACCGTCCACCAATAAGACCGATTCATTCAGAATGGATAGATGTCACTGGCAGCCTCAGAAAAACTTCCATTTCACCCTAAATTATCCAAAATGGCATTTTATTCAGCATTCCTATAAATAAATTTAAATTAGATCAAAAAATTATTTGTGACCATGATTCATGATGTAAAAAAATGCTTTCAAATGCTGTATTTAAAAATATTTTTCATGGATTTCTTCCACCATGCAAAAGAATAATTCACTTGCACCAACACCTTATGGAGACTTTTACTGTATACTTGTACATTTGGTTTGGAGAATTCAAATTCAAATGAAGAATTCACGGTTTTGCCAAGAAAGTGGGGGTGACCCTGCTACACTTTCTCATGAAAGAATTTTCTCAGGGCTCCAACTCTCATTTGTTTTCTTCTCTCTCACTCCGAAGAGAAATCATTCAAAAAAACTACACACACTGAAATTCTTTTAAAAAAGAAAAAAAAACATGAAAAAGTATGTTTCATCAATTACGGTTCCGAGCAGAAAAATTGGAAGAAAATGAGGGTTTTTTTTGCATGATTTAATTCCCAGGAAAATTCCCACCAGTCCGAGGAGTGTTGCAAACTCTCAACTAATGAACTCCCAAAATCCCGGTTGCCCAATTTTTATTATTTTTTTAAACTCGGAGGAAACAATTCCTGCATATTTTTCTCACTGCATAGATTTGCACAACAATTCGGAACTGCGAAGCCGCGAGAACACACGAAACGTAAATTCTGCTAAATATTGCGCAACCTGTCAACAAAACCAAAACTTGGCTTCCAGCTGGCCACAAAAAAAAAAAAAAGTTTTTGAAAAGGCGTCTTCATAACTTGAAAATAAAACAACAGTCGACGAATTTGGAAGGAGACGCAGTTTCGCATCCCCAGAAGCATTTTTCAAAAGGGGCTCAAGGACGAAACTGTTGCCAAGTGACAGCAACAACGTCAACTACTTTACTGGAAAATAGTGTCAACTCATGATCTTGTCGCACACGGGCCTTGTTCAACATTATTCACCGACGCCGTTTCATCATCACAACCATATTTGGATGCTTTACCTGAAAGAGAGGAGGGGGGGGGGGGGGCATATTCAAGTTTTTTCCGGGGTCAATTGATCTACTGAGAGCCAAATCGACTTTGACAATTTCGATGCGGGGTCAAGCCCAATAAGTGAACGCTATTTTAATTGGCTTGAAGTTGATCTTAAAACATTCCTTGCCTGAAACAACATGTTTGAAACGATTTCAAACATGTGTGAAATCATCCTGAGATTGCAACAATTTTTTTGGAATGGAAAAAAAAATTATCATCTGCATGAGTCTCAGGCTGATTGACGTGTTTACATTTTTTGAGCAATCCAAGCCCAACCTTTTTTTTTTTGCAGTCTCTCAGCAATAAGCAGCCAAAAAAACTTTCTCCTTCAGTATTTTACGATTTGATAAATAAAAAAAGACGACAATTTTGGAACATCATGAGCCAAACCCTTTAATATTTGTTTTTCCCTCTCTTTCTCTCGAATCTGCAGCAGCAGTTGGAACATGATGGGGGTTTCATCGTTTATGACAGGCAGAAAAATTGAGCCTCCTGTTGAGGAATAAAAAGGCGTAAAAACCAGAGAGAGAGATGAGACAAATGGCCGCCTCGTGGGTGCGTCCCAGGAAGGATGATGAAGACGAAGAAGAAAAAAAGAGAAGAAAAGGAGCTGCTCCCTGCGTTTCACAACCAGCACTGGGATAATAAGTCACGCGACAAGGAATGAAACATGGCGTCCCTTATTTCTCTCTCTCTCTCTTTTAAAGAATCGCCTCCAGCACAAACGAGGTTGTGTGCAGCGGAAAAGGTCACAAGCAGGCGCATCTCGGGTCACACGCGAGTCNAAATAGTGTCAACTCATGATCTTGTCGCACACGGGCCTTGTTCAACATTATTCACCGACGCCGTTTCATCATCACAACCATATTTGGATGCTTTACCTGAAAGAGAGGAGGGGGGGGGGGGGCATATTCAAGTTTTTTCCGAGGTCAATTGATCTACTGAGAGCCAAATCGACTTTGACAATTTCGATGCGGGGTCAAGCCCAATACGTGAACGCTATTTTAATTGGCTTGAAGTTGATCTTAAAACATGTCTTGCCTGAAACAACATGTTTTAAAGGATTTCAAACATGTGTGAAATCATCCTGAGATTGCGCAAAAAAATTTCAACAATTTTTTTGGAATTCCCAAAAAAAAAAAAATTCTCATCTGCATGAGTCCCAGGCTGATTGACGTGTTTACATTTTTGAGCAATCCAAGCCCAACCTTTTTTTTTCTGCAGTCTCTCAGCAATTAAGCAGTCACAAAAAAAAAACTTTCTCCTTCAGTATTTTACGATTTTATAAATAAAAAATACAAAAAATTTTGGAACATCATGAGCCAAACCCTTTAATATTTGTTTTTCCTCTCTTTCTCTCGAATCTGCAGCAGCAGCAGCAGCTGGAACATGATGGGGGTTTCATCGTTTATGACAGGCAGAAAAATTGAGCCTCCTGTTGAGGAATAAAAAGGCGTAAAAACCAGAGAGAGAGATGAGACAAATGGCCGCCTCGTGGGTGCGTCCCAGGAAGGATGATGAAGAAGAAGAAAAAAAGAGAAGAAAAGGAGCTGCTCCCTGCGTTTCACAACCAGCACTGGGATAATAAGTCACGCGACAAGGAATGAAACATGGCGTCCCTTATTTCTCTCTCTCTCTCTCTTTTAAAGAATCGCCTCCAGCACAAACGAGGTTGTGTGCAGCGGAAAAGGTCACAAGCAGGCGCATCTCGGGTCACACGCGAGTCAAGGGTGCTCAAAAGGGAAGCTTCGACTTGGAATATGGGACCTCGTAAAATTATCACGACAGCGGGTGGGCTGAACCCTCTTTTTGCCAATAATACAAGACAGTATCCTGATCTGAAAACTGCTCCATCACAAAAAAATAATAATAATAAATTCCGAATTTTCTTGAGCGAATTAAAATAAATATTTCATGTGCCGGCATTTCATGACCAACTGCTCTCACAGCAAAATTAAGAGGAATGTACACAGGACATGGAAAAATGTAGAGTAAATTGGTTAAACGAGAGGAATCATTTCCTTCAAATTAAGCAATAAAATCACGTGAAAAGAAGCGGCAAGATTTAGAACAGACCCTTCTTTTCATTTAAAAAAAAAAAATTTTCCCTAATTGCAACCTTGACTGGGGTAACTTTTGGCTCGCCAATATAATGCCAAGTCCTCATTTACATCCAGCATCAGTATTCACGAAAAGAGCATGCATTTGTGACATTTCTAGAGTTCAAAATTATTGTCAGATAAGTTAATCAATTAAAATATTTTATCATTAAATCAAAATATAGATATTTACCTCAGTTCCTCCCAGTGATGAGTCCACATTAAATTCGCCATTTAATCAATGCGAACTTTTAAAAATAAACCTTGGAACACTTGCCGTGTAGGAAATTTTCAATCCATAAAAAAATGACGCACAATCAGGTCTGACTCAAATACAAAAGAAAACGCCATCAAGAGAAACAAAGGAATAGAAATAAATAATATCAATAAACTCCAAGCGTAAACATTTTCAACAATCATTCAAAAGAAATCAAAAATCGCGAGCTTGAAGGGTTTTTGCTGATTACACTCGCATGCGCAATCAGCAAAACCTTTCAAGGTGAATGTTGCAATTTCCCCGTTCTTCCGTGAACGAATACAATTTGTTCTTATCAAATCGGATGCGCTATTCAAATCAAAACAAACTCATCTGCAATTCCGCGCATAAAAAACAGCGGCACTTCTCGCAGAAAACATGAAACTGCTTCCATATTCTTGTCATTAAAGAAAACGACTCTCGTCAGCAGACTTCTCCATTCAGTGCAGATACGCATCGCCAATTATTTTTTGCTCGCAAAAGATGACCATACAGAATAAGAGGAATGGTAGAGAAATTTAAAAGAAAAACGCGATAAAACTTCCAGGAAAACCAGGAATGGTTTCGGAAGTCCCCAGACATCATAAACGGGTCGTCACTGAAAACCAGGTCAATGGCGGCGCGCCAATTAACCCAGCCGTCAAAAACAAAAGCCAAATTGATGCCCCCAAAAGAAGTGCACAGCGCATGAAGGGAATTCAGGCCAAGCAAGCGAAATAAAACGAAGCACCGAAACAAGACTGGCACTTCACACACCAAATGGCCCTAAAAATACCGACCCATTGCCGAAAAAAAATACCCGCTGTTGCTGCTGGCATCCACTTAAAATTCCTCAAACCCGGCTCATTGTTGTTACAGAACCCGAATGCACGAGAATCTCGGGGAAAAAACCCCTCAGCTACAGAAACAAACAAGGAAGTGAAAAGAATTTGAAAGAAAAGTCCCGTTTTTGAACGTTGATTCTGCCGACGGCCAATTAAGGCATTCGCACCTGGAGTGAAATCCAGCCTCGGCAGGTGTTCAAAACCTTCAAATTGCCACGTGCTGAACTTAAAAATTTACTTCTCTCTTTCTCTCTCTCTACCCACCTATAGAAACCTTGAATAAAATCCCCACAGAATTTCTCAAGATTTATAAAAACAAGCGCCTTGGATCCGAAAAGATGAAACTTATCAAATTGCGGTGGCATCCATAAAAAAATGTAAACTCCGCAAAAAAAAATGCAGTATACTGTACACTGATGCTCTCACACAGAAACATTATCATCAAGAACACGAGACCGTTTTGTCAAACAAGCAGGAATATTCAGAGGACGAAAAAAAAGACACACACACAAAAAAAAAATCGCTTCCTGGACTGATAACAACTCTTTCTTTCCCACGCACTTTGTCAAGACATCACCTCTAATTGTCACACACACAAAAAAAGACTGCTCCAGATGATGCTTGAGACCAAGTACTGAATTACAGTACCGAAAATATAAGGTACTCGTGATAAAAGAGATGATACATTTGAAAGTAACGGCACGGAATCATGAAATCTCTCACCCAAAAATCTCAATGAAGGTCAATCAGCAAAAGCCCGTTTTATTTTGTTTTTTCAACGGTTTTATGGAGTCATTCCAAAAGAATAAGGCATTTTCTCTGGATTCATCTCAGAATTCTGTGAAAAACCACGCCCAAGGTTGGCACGAAGATCCAGATAAACACCACGCACATGAAGAGAGAAAAACGGCGCAAACACCTGATGCAAAAATGAGGAATACTGACGCAAAAACCATCGTCTCCATTTATTCTCAATTTTAAAAAAATAACAGGAGAAAACAAAATTAAATTTAAATAATCACATTCGACTTTACGAGATGGCTTCTTATTGGGAAAATAAAAATAGAGTCTTCCCTTGATTTCATCGTGCAAAAATTCAACCTGCGCAGAAAATAAGGCAAGAAAAACAAGAAGAGATGACTGAAATAAAACCCAGTGATAAAATCCATAATAAAATACAAAAAAAACGCGGCTTCCAAAGCTATACACCCATATGCTCAAGTGTTTCTCATTGTGACATACAATGAGAAACAATTTTCCCCCCACAAATTGTGAACAAAATTCTGATCCACAGAAAATGAAAAAAAAAAAATTGAAAAAGAAGAGAGAGAGAGAAACCTTGAAGAGTCGACGATGTGGCAGCGTACGAAATTCGCCTGCAGAAATGCCCCAAGAACCAGGAACCGTGTGACGACCACTACCACTATTACCGGCACTCATGTGTCAAATTAACCGTCACTCAAGTTATTTCCTCACGTACCACAGGGAAACCACAACAGAAACGATGAAAAAATCTATGTCTTCCGAATCATTGGCACATTATTCCAAAAAAAAACGGAATCAACAAAATACATCTAAAGTTTCTCCAAGAAAAAGTGAAAATTTGCGAAGACTCGTGCTGCGACACTCGATCGTCATCCAACTTCTGCTCCGTTTCCTTTTATCACTATTTTTTATTTGCTTGGTTTGTTTGTTTGTGCAGGCAGGACTTTTGGCCAAAGCACTTAAGCCATCACCACAAATCACCCGGCCAATTCAGGGCTCGAAAGCAAGCTTAATTACACAGCAGGCAATTGCCCGAAGTCAGCAATCTGAGCCTGGTCAACTCCGTTGTATGAATGCGCAACAGCGGATAACCAACGCGGGGGCACGAGAGTCAAGAACGCGTTTCTTCTTCTTCTTCTTCTTCTTTTTATTTTCTCTTTTCTCATCATCAGGCAAAAGAGAGAAAAAAAGATTTACTTTACACACACACATATATATATATATACTGTATACGAGGGTTGGTTCATAAATTTTGAGACCTTTTGAAATAGATCCAACG
>CAJPEX010000322.1:14993-26518 GCA_905338405.1 Notodromas monacha
ACTTCTCCATTCAGTGCAGATACGCATCGCCAATTATTTTTTGCTCGCAAAAGATGACCATACAGAATAAGAGGAATGGTAGAGAAATTTAAAAGAAAAACGCGATAAAACTTCCAGGAAAACCAGGAATGGTTTCGGAAGTCCCCAGACATCATAAACGGGTCGTCACTGAAAACCAGGTCAATGGCGGCGCGCCAATTAACCCAGCCGTCAAAAACAAAAGCCAAATTGATGCCCCCAAAAGAAGTGCACAGCGCATGAAGGGAATTCAGGCCAAGCAAGCGAAATAAAACGAAGCACCGAAACAAGACTGGCACTTCACACACCAAATGGCCCTAAAAATACCGACCCATTGCCGAAAAAAAATACCCGCTGTTGCTGCTGGCATCCACTTAAAATTCCTCAAACCCGGCTCATTGTTGTTACAGCACCCGAATGCACGAGAATCCCGGAAAAAAAAACCCTCAGCTGCAGAAACAAACAAGGAAGTGAAAAGAATTTGAAAGAAAAGTCCCGTTTTTGAACGTTGATTCTGCCGACGGCCAATTAAGGCATTCGCACCTGGAGTGAAATCCAGCCTCGGCAGGTGTTCAAAACCTTCAAATTGCCACGTGCTGAACTTAAAAATTTACTTCTCTCTTTCTCTCTCTCTACCCACCTATAGAAACCTTGAATAAAATCCCCACAGAATTTCTCAAGATTTATAAAAACAAGCGCCTTGGATCCGAAAAGATGAAACTTATCAAATTGCGGTGGCATCCATAAAAAAATGTAAACTCCGCAAAAAAAAATGCAGTATACTGTACACTGATGCTCTCACACAGAAACATTATCATCAAGAACACGAGACCGTTTTGTCAAACAAGCAGGAATATTCAGAGGACGAAAAAAAAGACACACACACAAAAAAAAAATCGCTTCCTGGACTGATAACAACTCTTTCTTTCCCACGCACTTTGTCAAGACATCACCTCTAATTGTCACACACACAAAAAAAGACTGCTCCAGATGATGCTTGAGACCAAGTACTGAATTACAGTACCGAAAATATAAGGTACTCGTGATAAAAGAGACGACACATTTGAAAGTAACGGCACGGAATCATGAAATCTCTCACCCAAAAATCTCAATGAAGGTCAATCAGCAAAAGCCCGTTTTATTTTGTTTTTTTCAACGGTTTTATGGAGTCATTCCAAAGGAATAAGGCATTTTCTCAGGATTCATCTCAGAATTCTGTGAAAAACCACGCCCAAGGTTGGCACGAAGATCCAGATAAACACCACGCTCATATAAAGAGAAAGAAAACGGCGCAAACACCTGATGCAAAAATGAGGAATACTGACGCGAAAACCATCGTCTCAATTTAAAAAAAGCAAGAGAAAACAAAATTAAATAAAAATAATCACATTCGACTTCAAGAGATGGTTTCTTATTGGGAACATAAAAATAGAGTCTTCCCTTGATTTCATCGTGCAAAAATTTTAACCTGCGCAGAAAATAAGGCAAGAAAAAAAAGAGATGACTGAAATAAAACCCAGTGATAAAATCCATAATAAAATACAAAAACCACGCGGCTTCCAAAGCTATACACGTACCCATATGCTCAAGCGTTTCTCATTGTGACATTACAACGAGAAACACTCTTTCCCCCCAAATTGTGAACAAAATTCTGATCCACAGAAATTGAAAAAGAAGAGAGAGAGAGAAACCTTGAAGAGTCGACGATGTGGCAGCGTACGAAATTCGCCTGCAGAAATTCCCCAGGAACCAGGAACCGTGTGACGACCACTACCACTATTACCGGCACTCATGTGTCAAATTAACCGTCACTCAAGTTATTTCCTCACGTACCACAGGGAAACCACAACAGAAACGATGAAAAAATATATGTCTTCCGAATCATTGGCACATTATTCCAAAAAAAAACGGAATCAACAAAATACATCTAAAGTTTCTCCAAGAAAAAGTGAAAATTTGCGAAGACTCGTGCTGCGACACTCGATCGTCATCCAACTTCTGCTCCGTTTCCTTTTATCACTATTTTTTATTTGCTTGGTTTGTTTGTTTGTGCAGGCAGGACTTTTGGCCAAAGCACTTAAGCCATCACCACAAATCACCCGGCCAATTCAGGGCTCGAAAGCAAGCTTAATTACACAGCAGGCAATTGCCCGAAGTCAGCAATCTGAGCCTGGTCAACTCCGTTGTATGAATGCGCAACAGCGGATAACCAACGCGGGGGCACGAGAGTCAAGAACGCGTTTCTTCTTCTTCTTCTTCTTCTTTTTATTTTCTCTTTTCTCATCATCAGGCAAAAGAGAGAAAAAAAGATTTACTTTACACACACACATATATATATATATACTGTATACGAGGGTTGGTTCATAAATTTTGAGACCTTTTGAAATAGATCCAACGTTTCCTTTTTATTTCCACTCGCCCAGCCCCATCATTTGGCAACACTTAAGTGCTGTTCAACATACTCTCCGCCCATTGCAATGCATTTTTTTTCATCATGCAATAAATCAAATGATCAAAACAGTGCCGAAAATCGAGTTCCTTTAGTTGATGAAGATCCTGTCCTTTGATGACAGACATGAGGTTCCTGTCCCTTACCTCAAAATCAATCCATTTCCGGTTGTTTTTTTCACGGTTGGGTAGAGCCAGAATAAGTCAAAGGGTGCCTGCCTTTAATCGACTAAAAGAACTCGATTTTCTGGCACTGTTTTGATCGCTGGATTTTTATCGCTTGAACAATAAGATAAATTAAAATTTGCCGGATAGTATGTTAAACTGCACTGAAGTGTTGCCAAATGACGGCGGGGCATTGCAATAAAAAAAAATGGTAATGTTGAAATTCCGTCGGATCTCTTTCAAACGGTCTCAAAATTTATGAACCAACCCTCGTGCATACATATACAACACAGAATATGTGAAGAAAAGAGAGAGAAAATAACAAGACTCGCCTACTCTTCAACTGCGACCTCCGATAACACACACAAGCCACTTCCTTCTACAGCCTTTTTTCCCCGCACCGAGAGATGCTGGTTTTTTATCGCCTTAGAATTCGTGGGATCTTCCTTCTTTTTTTCCATATGTTTCGAAAATTGAAAGAAAGAAAAAAGAAAACAGCCTGGAGAGCTGACTGCCCTTCGGATACGGAACTGACTCAAGACTTCCACTTGGAGTCCTCCCGAAAAAAATAAAATAAACATTCGCTATTTTTTCCGAAATAAATCCCCCCTCTTATCCAGCTTTTTCGACCAAAGTTGAAGATCTTGATTATTGCCAAGTGATGAAGGTAAAAGCCTGTAGTTGTAAAACTCTTTACATGATGGCGAACTGGCGCCAGCGAAACTGACGATGGAACATCCAGAAAAAAAGGTGAAAAATAAATAAATAAATTACAAAACATTAGCAGTCAAAAAGCACTATAGCGTCAACCAGCAAATTTCAGACCAGAAAAGCTTTGATGGTAAATTACGTAATTCAAATTCCAACTGAAACTCTTCAGCACAATAAATACCCGTTTTGGATAGTTCCTATTCCAGATTGTCTCCAATCATCTACAATTTACTGAACATTATTTCGCCTAAGTGAGCTTTTTTTTTTATAACAAAACAAATCTTCGCATTCAAGCCCAAGCATTATAATGCTGCTCATTGCATTTGNCCCACGCACTTTGTCAAGACATCACCTCTAATTGTCACACACACAAAAAAAGACTGCTCCAGATGATGCTTGAGACCAAGTACTGAATTACAGTACCGAAAATATAAGGTACTCGTGATAAAAGAGACGACACATTTGAAAGTAACGGCACGGAATCATGAAATCTCTCACACAAAAATCCCAATGAAGGTCAATCAGCAAAAGCCCGTTTTATTTTGTTTTTTTCAACGGTTTTATGGAGTCATTCCAAAGGAATAAGGCATTTTCTCAGGATTCATCTCAGAATTCTGTGAAAAACCACGCCCAAGGTTGGCACGAAGATCCAGATAAACACCACGCTCATATAAAGAGAAAGAAAACGGCGCAAACACCTGATGCAAAAATGAGGAATACTGACGCGAAAACCATCGTCTCAATTTAAAAAAAGCAAGAGAAAACAAAATTAAATAAAAATAATCACATTCGACTTCAAGAGATGGTTTCTTATTGGGAACATAAAAATAGAGTCTTCCCTTGATTTCATCGTGCAAAAATTTTAACCTGCGCAGAAAATAAGGCAAGAAAAAAAAGAGATGACTGAAATAAAACCCAGTGATAAAATCCATAATAAAATACAAAAACCACGCGGCTTCCAAAGCTATACACGTACCCATATGCTCAAGCGTTTCTCATTGTGACATTACAACGAGAAACACTCTTTCCCCCCAAATTGTGAACAAAATTCTGATCCACAGAAATTGAAAAAGAAGAGAGAGAGAGAAACCTTGAAGAGTCGACGATGTGGCAGCGTACGAAATTCGCCTGCAGAAATTCCCCAGGAACCAGGAACCGTGTGACGACCACTACCACTATTACCGGCACTCATGTGTCAAATTAACCGTCACTCAAGTTATTTCCTCACGTACCACAGGGAAACCACAACAGAAACGATGAAAAAATATATGTCTTCCGAATCATTGGCACATTATTCCAAAAAAAAACGGAATCAACAAAATACATCTAAAGTTTCTCCAAGAAAAAGTGAAAATTTGCGAAGACTCGTGCTGCGACACTCGATCGTCATCCAACTTCTGCTCCGTTTCCTTTTATCACTATTTTTTATTTGCTTGGTTTGTTTGTTTGTGCAGGCAGGACTTTTGGCCAAAGCACTTAAGCCATCACCACAAATCACCCGGCCAATTCAGGGCTCGAAAGCAAGCTTAATTACACAGCAGGCAATTGCCCGAAGTCAGCAATCTGAGCCTGGTCAACTCCGTTGTATGAATGCGCAACAGCGGATAACCAACGCGGGGGCACGAGAGTCAAGAACGCGTTTCTTCTTCTTCTTCTTCTTCTTTTTATTTTCTCTTTTCTCATCATCAGGCAAAAGAGAGAAAAAAAGATTTACTTTACACACACACATATATATATATATACTGTATACGAGGGTTGGTTCATAAATTTTGAGACCTTTTGAAATAGATCCAACGTTTCCTTTTTATTTCCACTCGCCCAGCCCCATCATTTGGCAACACTTAAGTGCTGTTCAACATACTCTNATATATATATATACTGTATACGAGGGTTGGTTCATAAATTTTGAGACCTTTTGAAATAGATCCAACGTTTCCTTTTTATTTCCACTCGCCCAGCCCCATCATTTGGCAACACTTAAGTGCTGTTCAACATACTCTCCGCCCATTGCAATGCATTTTTTTTCATCATGCAATAAATCAAATGATCAAAACAGTGCCGAAAATCGAGTTCCTTTAGTTGATGAAGATCCTGTCCTTTGATGACAGACATGAGGTTCCTGTCCCTTACCTCAAAATCAATCCATTTCCGGTTGTTTTTTTCACGGTTGGGTAGAGCCAGAATAAGTCAAAGGGTGCCTGCCTTTAATCGACTAAAAGAACTCGATTTTCTGGCACTGTTTTGATCGCTGGATTTTTATCGCTTGAACAATAAGATAAATTAAAATTTGCCGGATAGTATGTTAAACTGCACTGAAGTGTTGCCAAATGACGGCGGGGCATTGCAATAAAAAAAAAATGGTAATGTTGAAATTCCGTCGGATCTCTTTCAAACGGTCTCAAAATTTATGAACCAACCCTCGTGCATACATATACAACACAGAATATGTGAAGAAAAGAGAGAGAAAATAACAAGACTCGCCTACTCTTCAACTGCGACCTCCGATAACACACACAAGCCACTTCCTTCTACAGCCTTTTTTCCCCGCACCGAGAGATGCTGGTTTTTTATCGCCTTAGAATTCGTGGGATCTTCCTTCTTTTTTTCCATATGTTTCGAAAATTGAAAGAAAGAAAAAAGAAAACAGCCTGGAGAGCTGACTGCCCTTCGGATACGGAACTGACTCAAGACTTCCACTTGGAGTCCTCCCGAAAAAAAAAAAATAAACATTCGCTATTTTTTCCGAAATAAATCCCCCCTCTTATCCAGCTTTTTCGACCAAAGTTGAAGATCTTGATTATTGCCAAGTGATGAAGGTAAAAGCCTGTAGTTGTAAAACTCTTTACATGATGGCGAACTGGCGCCAGCGAAACTGACGATGGAACATCCAGAAAAAAAGATTTCGACCAAAGTTGAAGATCTTGATTATTGCCAAGTGATGAAGGTAAAAGCCTGTAGTTGTAAAACTCTTTACATGATGGCGAACTGGCGCCAGCGAAACTGACGATGGAACATCCAGAAAAAAAGTGAAAAAAAAAAAATTACAAAACATTAGCAGTCAAAAAGCACTATAGCGTCAACCAGCAAATTTCGGACCAGAAAAGCTTTGATGGTAAATTACGTAACTCAAATTCCAACTGAAACTCTTCTGCACAATAAATACCCGTTTTGGATTTTTCCTTTTCTCCAATCATCTACAATTTACTGAACATTATTTCGTCTAAGTGAGAATTTTTTGATATAACAAAACATATATTCGCATTCAAGCCAAAGTATTATAATGCTGCTCATTGCATTTGGAATTTATTGCAACATTCCAGCGTTTCCTACGCATCTTCCGCCACTAATTGGCACATCTGTAACAGTATTTCAGCCGGTTTGAAAATTCAGAAAACGCGTTTCTTAGCGAGATTTAAAATTCAGTGTCCGATAAAATATTGAGATCCTCAAGACGGCTCTTCGACACTCACAAATCGATCAATCATTATTATTTATGATTTTACAGATGCTTTTGCCATCGTTTCGGAATCTTCATGTCTGACTATAAGCTTCCACAAATTTTGAATCCTATACGAATTTTAGGAGTTATTTTAGCTCTTCGTGTTCCTCTCACAGCACTTACTCTAAGCGTGATTTATAATTGCACTTTATTCATGGAAGTATTTTTATCACCCACACACACGGACGAGAGTAGGTTCACAAACAGCCCTCGAAATTTGACTTTCATCCAAATCAATCATGAAACCCGGTTTCACGCCCAAAGGGGGGAAACCAATTCATCAAAGGGCTCTCTCTCTATAAAAATAGCTTTCCACCCTTTTCCCCCCAATTTATCACTGCCCTAAAAGGCCTTCAGGGTTTAGGCATTAAAAAAAAAAAAAAATCCGGCCTCACGCCCTCGATGAAAATAAAAAGCCATTGAACTCGGTGTAAGCTAAGACGAAGTTCCTTTCGAAATATAAATCCCGGGAAAATTTATTTCTCTGTCTCTGCAGCTTGGGGGAGAAAAGTGTTTCGTGAGAGTCGGAATTACGATATACTCGAAAGCAACGACCGAGGAAATCGTCATTTCAGAAGAAAAGTACCACGATTGTCTCAAAAGTGCATCTTTCAGCACGACTGATGAATTGCTCGCGAAAACAGCTTTCATTTCGCTGTTCTTGCTGCGCTTTTTCTTGCGGGGGATCGCGTAAAATGCTGGTGTTTTTTTTTCCTCCGGAACAGTCGCATTTTCTGCATCCCCTCACGTCGTGAAACCCGTCATTAATTGCAATTCATTCTCAGAAGCAATTAGCTGCTACGTGTAATCATCCTCACGCGAGAAATAATCTTACTCTTCCCCCATTTCCACGCGCACGACGAAGAAAACGTTTTTTGAATGATCGCACGATGTAATTGAAATTCAACTCCAGAAAATACGACGTTCCTTATTCACCTGGTGGTAAATCCCAGCACTCGAAGTCGTTTGAAAAACCCCAGAAGAGACCTCAACGTCGAAGATTCGTCCCATGTAAAAACTTTTACTCACCTGAAACGAGAAAAGACGGAGAAACACAAAAGCGATTAGCATCAGTCGGTGTTGTGAACGCGACATCTACTCCAAACGGAAATATCACACGCGATTTCGCGTAGCGCCACAGCGTTAGACTGACACCTAGTAGTCAAAATTCAAACTGCTCTTCTCAGGTCGCACCGCGAAATGCACAGAGGACTCACGCATCCCGCTCTTTCCAAATCTCGGCGGGCACCGCAATTGCCCAACAACGAACTAACCATTCATATTGCTGCAAGGGGGAAACAAAAATGACGGGAAAACAAGTATGAAAGAGAGAACCCGTTAATGCAACGTAACGTATTTTCTTTTCGTTTCCCACCATGGTTCGGCCTAACTGGTGCAGCAGGAGCTGATGCAATGCTTGCTCATCACGAACCGAGTGGTTTTTTCCAGGCAAACGCGCCGGGCATGCAATATGCTAATCAGGAGTGAATCCGGGGTCTTGTCCATCACGCAAGCAATCTCAGAAACGAAGCTTGGGCCAGTTTCCGGGGTGGAATAGAACTCATCTATACAGTACTATTATAGCAAGGTCTCTTTCAACTTTCTCGACTTCCATATATAGGAACGATAGGAAAGCTACTGCTGGGCATTAAATCACAATAATATGTTCCTCAAAACCTTTCACACATTGCAGAACATCTTGCCTGATTACTGCAAATAATTCCCAACTAACCCCAGCTCTGATGAAGATACATTCAGGATGATCCACATGGGAAGCTCAGACATAAGTCACATAACCAAAGAAAATATGGTATCGAGAAAACCAAACATATGGTCAAACATACCGAATAAAACACTGGACCTGATGATTACAAAGCCCGACCCAATGACAGAGTACATACCAGAAAAAAAAAATAAACTTTATGAATCTAACGTATCTAATGATTCGTTACTAGATAAGATTCCGACTGCACATTATCTATTGCATGACTAACACATATAATTGTGTAAATAAACTAAATGACTATACGGCATTTTGTAACTAAACTCACCTAAAGTGTAACTTAACTCATCCAATACGCGACTACATGTACCTAATCTGAAACTAAAATCACATAATGCGTGACTAAAATTTGCTAAATGTTCAACCAATCATTTAATTCCTTACAATACTCACCCAACTAAACTAAAACAAGCTAAAATGCATTATATATTTCGCCTGAATAATTTAGTAAATTCTGCATCAGAAAATGAAGGAAAAAAATTTGGCACTGATAACTTCCGTATTAAACAAATGACCAAGACAAAACGGGACAAAGATATACTGCACAAGCAACATCTTCTGAGGTTCTTGTGGAGCATCATCTAATTGCAATTAGGAGTACAGTAAAAGATCCACCAGATTCAGTTTTCATTATTAAAATACTATAACATTATTTCAATTAAATGAATTTAGAGTCAGCAGTCACCGTTTTCAGGTTCAGTCACATGTGGAAAAATTATCAAAGTCGAATAGAATTCCAATTTTTGAAGCTGAACACATAATCATCCCACAGTAAAGCGGCAAAAGAGGTCGACTTTTTTCATTTATCTTTCTCGTAGGGAAAGTGTTACAACTACTCGTGTCGTCGTACATTAATAGTGCCCCCCTTTTAACGTAGTTTTTATTTGCGGCAGCGTAAATAGAAAACCGAAACTATTTGAATAACCGGTTCGACACACACTTATCGCTTTAATCGGACGCAAATTGCATCGACCAAACGTCGACGCATCACTCAATATATTCCGCCTCACAATTTTCACGACAACCAGTATTCAAACGTTTCCTCACCCAAAAAAAGCGAGGCGCTGAAAAAAAGGCACTTTCCCTGTCAGCATATAATGGCTTGACCCGCTAAACCAGAGCATTTCAAAACGTGACGCAATTTAAAACCAGCTGCTCGAATATTTATTCAAGATTTTTCCAAAGCATAAAAGATGAGGAATGTTGTGTCCGAAATCCGGTGGTTAAAATTCCCTTCTCCTGCCTGCGTCACGCCACAGCACAAAACAAAAACCTATGAATAAAAAATGTATCTAATAAAGCTGATCGGCTGAAGGACAAATGGGCAATTAATCGGATGACTCGTTTCGGATACCCGGGATTTTACGAATGCCCTCGCTGGAGATTGCAGTGGACGAGATGGTAGTTCTCTGTTCGTTAACGCACCCACTACTTCCTACTACCTAAAAAAAGCACCAAGGTGGGGGTGTGAAAGCAGCTTAGTTACTTAAAGTTGCTCAAGGTTTTCGGAGTCAGTTAGAAAAAAAAAAAATTTATTCTTCTATCAGTGCTGTATATCTTCTGGAGATAATTAATCCACCTATTCTCTCTCTCTCTTTTATTTTTCGGCTTCACGAAAACGACAATCGAAGGTCCACAGAGAGAGAGAGAGAGACGCAAGAAGCTGCGTGTAACCAGAGCAAATTGGCTCATTAGCAACGCGGAATTAGCATACGTCGATTACCCGACCCACACGAAAGAGTCAGAACCGGGAGCTGGGACGAGAATCCCAAGTACTGAGCGGGAAAGAAAATCATTTTTCGAACCCGGGCGAAGAGGGCAAACGAGTGATGGCGCAGTTTCCTAATCATCACCCCGCGTATAGTTACGGAGTTATTCGCGGATACGGAAATGCAAATCACCCCTTTTTCGGAAGCACAGGAAGCCTTACAAGAATCACTCGGGAGAAATTCAAGCTTTACCAAAAAAGGGACTGAAGAGCAGCGAAATAAAATATATTTCGTCCTCGGAAGTTTTCTCCAATTTATTCAACGACATGAAAGAATGCTAATGATGATTTAATTACGAAATTCCACACGAAAGATGTGGCATCTACGCATATATGCATAGATTTTAGTAACCCTTGAAATTGTTTGTGTCACGAGGATCATCCGATTTAGAAATGCCTTCTTTTTCAAGAACTTGCTGAACCTTCTACAGGAAATTCTCAGTCGAAACAACAAGCCTTTCATCAGAATCCCAACAAGAACATATTCAACATACTTATTCAACGAGCATAATTCCTCAAAATTTTCTAATATCAAACAAACACTGAGCATACCGCGAATTTTCTTTTTTTTCCCCGATCCTTGAAAACAATAGGGTCCTCTGAGTGCCTTTAAATTTCAATGTCAAATTCGATTGACTCGTCATTTAGTGATCATTTTTAATGTCCAATGCCAATCGGATAAAAACACCTTGTAAATTTGGACGAAAGTCTAGAAAAAATGTCAATTACAATCATCACCACAATGAAGTCATTTTGTATTGCTGTTGCTACACCAAGTGTATGAATATTAATTGTAAAAATATTCCATCGTCAATTAAATCCCCGAGTCGTTTAAAGTTTCAAGGGAGTTTAATTTTTCAGAAGTATTTTTCCGGAATCTCACCAAGATATATTGACACATTACGTTTTAAAACCCCATCGACGTAATTCGAACCCAAAAATAATTTCAGCCCGTAACCATTCGAAATGCTAAACGCAATCTGCGAAATTTATTCAGGCCATCCGCAAACGTAGCAGTGGAAGATTGTGCAACCAAAAAAAAAATGAAGCGTTCAAAAATCATCAGGAAATGAACCCTGGATTCACAATCTTTTTCTTTTCTTCTTCTTTTTTTTTTTTTCTGTTCAAGTTAC